>CAUYRH010136676.1:0-16637 GCA_963574655.1 Perodicticus potto | reverse complement strand
TGCCTTCCTCAGGGGTGTCCAGAAGCCTCACGCTGTCTCCCTGTGTCCCCAAGGGGAAGTTCCTGGGTAGATCCCGCCTGCCAGAGATGCCTGAAGTCCTCTCTCCCCAGTCTCACCATGCCCAGCTGCAAGGAAGCTGTTACTCAGCTGCCATCTTGCTCTGCCCCCGTCATGATTGTTTTTCACCATTGCCTAGGTGGGCAGGTAATGTGAAATTGGATTAGAAGCTTCTGGAGTTATAGTTAACCAGTCCTTTGTCAAGGATCTGGGACTGATGACTGCAGCTTTTTCCCAATAGCTTTGCAAAAGACCCATACAAAATTACAGTCTGATGCTGAGGAAACCTGTTTGGTGTGGAGGGGTTAGGAGGCTCTGTCTTGTATTCAGCTGGTTCTTGTCCAATCCTAGTAGATCAGTGACTCTGGTGAAGTCTTAGCTATGGAGAAATACAAGTAACTAAGACACCCCACCCCATGGAAAATAATTGAAAGAGGGAAATCAACTCTTCCCTTTACCAGACAGCTAGGGTACCACCAGAGAGGGTCCTTGGGTGATTGGCCCAGGTAAGGAGTTCCAAACCAATTGACACAGTCAGTAGAACTCTCAAGTGGGAGAGTTCAAAAGGTCTCCAGTAACTAGGTGGTTGAGGTGTACTGGCTGCTCAGATTTGGCTTGCTCTGATGCTCTGTGGTATCAGAAAGGCCCGCCCATTATCAGATTTGGACCAGCTAGTCTCTTTTTCCACTTTTCTCCTTTTTCATGCCCAGTAACTGGTGTCCCTGCAGAACTGCAGTCCTGCTCCCTCCAGTTAGCAGATGTGCCAGGGCTTAGCATCTGTCAGAGTCAAAGGAAGGTCAATGCCCCCTGTGGCCCAGCTACTACCCTCTGCTACCAGCCAGCTGGAGGAGCTGAGGCCACGGGTCCTCAATAGCCACTGGCTAGTGTTCCACTTGGACTCAGTCTAATCCTGAGGGTAACAAGTTAGCGAATACTTTTCTCCCGCAGCCACCGTGCCTTTGCCCCCTGTTGCTCTGCAGCACCAGTGTCCCTATAGAGTGGATTCTGGTTTCCTCTGGAGGTCCTCAGAGTTGAGGAGGTGTCTTTCCAAGATTAGAATCCATTGGGATCACTCTATTATTGCTGAATCTTTGTGGAAAGTTACCCTGTGTAGCTCCTTTGTGACTGCCCCAGCCAGGGAGTTCTGGCTGTGGGAGCAACTCCCGAGCATGGCACACAAGGATCCAGCTGCAGCGCATGGTTCTGGCAATGTCTGGCAATGCGTGGCTACAGCAGTCTCTGACTGGGTGGGGGGTTTGGCACCGAGGCAGGGAGCGAGTTGGAGAGAGGGTGCAGGTCTCATGGCTCCTGGAGTCCCTGGCCAGGTGGGCGGGGCCCAGTGTGGAGTCCTGCAGCTCCCAGAGTCTCTGGTCAGGCCCAGTGAAGTTATTATTGTTGTATTAGTTATAAGGTTTGACATTTGCATGTTACATTTTTGGAGCACTAGGCAAGACTTCTACCACTAGGCCTAATAATACCTTTTTCCCTTTTTTCAGTTGAAATCATTTTACAGCTCTCAAAATGCCTCAAACTCTAAGTTTATATGAAATAACTGATGTTTTAGAGACAGATGACAGAATAGAAGCATGTGCTATAGTGACATGACCACCTGAAAATGCTACAGCACCTGTTTCTGATGGGGACTCAGGAACAATAAATAATGTGCTGATTTCTTTATTGCATATAGCTGCATATCTTATTCAAGATGGCTATGATGCTGAGTCTGTCTCAGATGATCCCTCATATGCACCTGAAGATGACTTTCTTGACAATGAAGTTCCATCTACGTCTATTGCACAATAGCCTTCTCCATCAAAGAAAAAAAGTAATAAGAATTGTTCACAAATGGAAAAAGCTAACCTGACTACACAGCCCATAGCAGGTTAAGTAACAGAACCTCCAAACATTTTCTTCACCAAAATGAGAAGTCCCACAGAAATTCTTGAACTTTTTCTTGATTACGAGATCATTAAATTCATTGTCAAGTACTCCAAATTATACATGGCAAGTAAGTATGCAAATCATGGCTTGACTAGGTGCAAATTCAAATGTTTTCTGGAAATTATTTTTCTGTGTGGTTACATCTCATTTACTAGAAGGCATATGTTCTGTGAACAAAGAACAGATGTGCATAATGTACTTGTTAGTGCTGCCATGAGAAGTGACAGTTTTGAAATTGTATTTTTAATTTGCATGTTGCTGGCAATGCAAGTTTGGACCCAATAAACAAGTTTTCCAAGCTTCTACCTCTTCTAAGCACACTCAGAGAGATGTATGAAATTTGTTTCAAATGAAACATATTTCAGCTTTGATGAACGCATGGTTCCTTATTTTAGTCTTCACAGATGCAAACAATTTATTAGTGGAAAGTTGATTCAGTTTGGCTATAAGTTTTTTTTGTTTGTTTTTTTGGCTGGGGCTGGGTTTGAACCTGCCACCTATGGAATATGGGGCCAGCGCCCTACTCCTTTGAGCCACAGGCACTGCCCCTGGCTATAAGTTTTGGTGTGGTGAAACATGTGTGGACTACATTAGCTAGTTTCAGCCTTATCAGGGTAAAAACCCAAATACAAAACATAAGTACAGTAGTGCTGGTGCATCACTTGTCCTTAAGTTTAGTGGGGCACTTACAGAGTCAGACTCTGTACAATGCCGTTTTGTGTTTGATAACATGTGATATGTATTGCACTTCTTGATAAGTTCAGTTCAATGGGACATTAGGCAACAGGTACAGTGAAAAAGGATCACATTGACAAAGCTCCATGGAATCATATGTATTTCTATTGAAATAGGAATGAGGCACATTGTTTGTTGGATTGTTGGCAAAGACAATATTTGTCTGCAGATGGAATGATAACAGTGTAGTCATTGTTGCCACATTTGGTGTGGGTGTTAACCCCCTATGTCTTGTCAATCATTATTCTTAGAAACTGAAAAAGATCCAAGGTCAGCAGGCAAATACGAGCAGTGAATGACCATTTCATGGGAGGTGTAGGCAGAACTGATGACAGCTTTGATAAATATTAGATATCAATCTGTGGAAAGAAATGGCATTCAAGCCTTCTTTTGTTCTGGTTTGAATTGGTCTTACAAAACGCTTGGCAATTGCATAAAACATATCATGAGAAGCCAGTGGTTTTTCTGAAGTTTAGTTGATGTATGGTATGCCATTATCTGGAGATCCATGTTCATCCTACACAACCTGGCAAAGAAGATTTTCTCACAGTGGAACATTAACTCATATTACGAATGGCATGAATCATGTGATAGTCAAACAGGGAATGCAACAATGTGCTGAATGTCATACAAACAGCACTTTTTGATGTGAAAAATGTGATTTTTGCCTTATATATGAAGTCTTCTATTGAATATCACACCAAATAGCAGGTGTCACTAAACCCTGAGATAAGAAACATCATTTTATACATGATGCACAATGTAGCAGAGGTTTTTCCTAGTGTTACCTTTTTGGAATGCCACATAACGCAACATTGGGAATGTAATAACATTTTTTTTATTTCATATTCTTGTTCCTTGAAGTTTTGTAGGTAAGATACGTGAGTTTTATGCAAAAAATTCATCCTTTGGCATAAATGGGTTAAAGTTGAAGGTGAATCAAAATCTATTTCTTAGGATTAGGGGAAATTTCTGGAGAAATATCCTACATTAGTAAAACATTTCTTTTGTTTAAAAAAACATTTTTTTGAGACAGAGCTCACTTTATCACCCTCGGTAGAGTGCTGTGACATCACAGCTCACAGCAACCTCCAACTCCTGGGCTTAGGAAATTCTCTAGCTTCAGCCTCCCAAGTAGCTGGGACTACAGGTGCACACAACAATGCCTGGCTATTATTTTTTTTGTTGTTGTTGCAGTTTAGCTGGGGCCGGGTTCAAACCTGCCACCTTTGGTATATGGGGCCAGCGCCCTACTCACTGAGCCACAGGTGCCACCCCTAATTTTTTTTTTTTTATTTCATGCAATTGCCAGAACATTCATGTTTGTTCCAATTCAAAGTAGTGTCAATGTTCAATTAATTCAAGTTTTATCTAGACTTCTAAGTAAAACAAACAAACTCATGAAGATGTAGCATTTTTATTTAGCAACCTCAAATATCTTGCAACATACAACTTCTGATAAATACAGTGCTTTAATAGAATGAATAATTAATACAATAAACATTTTTTTCAAAATACACATGAAGTCAAATTTTATGTTTTAATTCATAAAAATGTGAGATTCCATGTAGCAATAGTTATGAGTTGTGAGAAACATTGTGATCAAGAAATTTTTGCAATGCTTGGGATACTATTAAAAATCTTATTAGAATTGAGAAATGGACTCTTTTTCTCTGGTATAACCAAGGACCTTAAAAAATAGAATAGATAAAATATAGGAAAAAGAGAGTCAGCTCTAGGTTGAATTATGTTAAATGTATTTACTGAGGACTTATCATGTCCAAAATATGATGCAGAGAAATGTGCAGGACACAGACATTAATACATTACATGTACAAGGCCTAGGGCATGGGAAGGACTTGTGTTGAAAGGCAATGCTATATGATGAAGTGTTTAATAGGATCCATTTGAGGAGAAGACACTTCATGCTGTTGGGGTAAAACCAGTGTTGTGAAAAGAAGTAATTTTAAGATGCACCTGAATAGCTGAGTGGGAGAAAAGCAAATATGAAGGGGAGAAAAGGTATGTTCAATAAAATAGTTCATGCCATTGGTAATCTCGATGTATTAGAGTATTTTATCTTTGGGGGAAGATTTTACGCATGTTTTATATTAAATCCTAATATTAATGTTTGTAATTCCAATTTTTAATGATTTTTGGCAGAAAGTTTCATCAATGTTTCTAGTCACGTACTAATTTAGTTTAGATCCCAGAATTCACACCATCAGGGCATTTATTCCCCCAAATTAAGAAACTCAATAAAACCTATTGAAGGATTTTCAGAAGACTATTCACAATTATCAAGGCCTAATTAGACCATCTTATTAAGGGACCTTAATCCATTATTTGAAATAACTGCAGAGAACTAAAATAAGTAAAAATGATTAAACACATTTATGAACAGATTTCACAGTGGAGAGTATAATTATATAAAGGAATAGAATGATATATGCACAGGGTAGAGTATAATTATATAAAGGGATAGAGTGATATAAAATTTATTTTGTTTCACAATGAGTGATTATCTGTGATTTCATAAAACACTAAATACAAATTTTATAGAATATATGAATTTAGAATTACCTTTTTAATATTTAGATTTTACTTAAGGGACACAGAGGTACAATATTAAGTATTAAAGTCTTGACCTCTGAGAGACATAATTTAAAACTCTTTCAAATATGTGTATAATATAGTTTGTCTTCTCTCTTTCTTACACACACACACATAAACACATATAAACACAAAGACATACACATAAACACATATACACACAAACACACACACCCTTGAATCTTTGACTTAAAGGACAAAGTTATTTTCACATTTGGTGGCAAAAAAACTATAGTCAAAGATAAACAATTATCCCCAAAGGCACACAATTTGTACATCAATCAGTGTTGATGGGGCTAAATTTATTCATAAAGTATGATGTATGTATTTGACTTGCATTTCAGGTAATGACATTAAGATTTTGCTGAATTCACTTGATTTTGTGTAGTCAACTTTAACTAACATATTTTTGAGACAGTTGACAAGAAAAGTTTGTAAAACATTTTAAAGTAAAGATCAATAAAGGGGCTGGGTACGGTGTCTCACACACGTAATCCTACCCTTCTAGGAGACTGAAGTGGGAGGATGGTTTTAGGTCAAGAGTTCAAGACCAACCTAAGCAAGACAAAGAGCACCATCTCTACAAAAAATAGAAAAAAATAGCTGGGTGTGGTGGTGCACCTGTATTTCCAGCATTCAGGAGGCTGAGGAAGGAAGATTGCTTTAGCCCAGGAGTTTACGGTTGCAGTGAACTATGATGACACCACTGCACTCAAGTCTAGGCAACAGAGAAAGACTCTGTCTCAAAAATAAAAATAAAAATGAAAGTTTTGAATTCAATATGGTATTCTTATAACCCCACATTGAAATAAAAGTAATTTACCAAAGCAAGTGGAAGGTGCCTTGTCAAATAAGTAAATCCTGAGTGATTTAGTTTTCTTAAGTTAGAATTTTTTCCACCTCAAGTTTTTCCATTACTATTCACTGTCCAAAGCATTTCACAGTTTTTTCTTTCTTCCCAAAGTAAGTTCCATTTGTGTTAATCACTACTTCATTGCTCATTATCTCAAAGACATACAATATGGAGAATACAATTTATGTTTAAAACCATCACCTCTAAATTTTTAATACATTTCTATATTCATGTTTTTACCTTAAATGTTTTTGAACTAATTATCTCTTAATTTCATTTGCCTCTGGAGCCTTGGAAAAGCCTTTGAGGATGATAGCTGGACACTGATGTTTGAAGACGACTAAATTGTGTCAATATATGTTTATTAAAATTAATTCATGGCAGTAGTTGCATGTTTTATTAAAAAAGGATCATTTCTAATTTACTTGGAAACCCATTTGTGAACAGTTTATGCCAAATGCATTTTCTAAACTTTCCAGATATTTTTTCCTCCAGATATTGTACTGGTTTTCCCTTTTAAACCAAACTGATTGATAGTTAGGCTTAGGGAAAAAAAGAAGCATTGATTTGATGGAATTCAATATTTAAAGCAAGTATTCTCATAAATAGGTAAATGCTATGTAGATTCCACCAAGAGTTGATTATTTCTTTCTTAGTCTTTAACTTGTGAACTTTGTGCAACTTGGTACACTATTTACTCATCAATTCTATGTTTGACGTCTTTTGTGGAAGGAAAACACACCCATTCTTCTTAGGTCTTCTTTTCAGATATTATCTTGTCCTGACCCAAAACTCCTTAGTCAGCGCCCTTCTTAGGGCAGCTTTCACATCCTTGTTCCTCAATGTATAGATGAATGGGTTGAGGGTGGGTGTGACAATGCCATAGAAGAGAGCCATGATCTTCCCCCGTTCATGGGAATAGCTAGAGGGGGGCTGGACATACATACTGATGGCAGTAAAGTAGAAGAGTGAAACCACCAGCAAATGTGAAGCACAGGTATTAAAGGCCTTCCAGCGACTTTCAGCAGAGCGAATTCTCATTACTGCTTGAGCAATGAACATGTAAGTGCCCAAGATGAGGGCAAGTGGCACTAGGAGAAGCATGGCCCCTAGCACATTGAGCTCAGCTTCGTTCACACTAGTATCAGTACAGGCTAGTTTCAGAAGGGCAGGAACTTCACAGAAGAAATGGTCAATCACTCTCCGTCCACATCTTGGGGCCACCACTGTGAGAGTGGACTGGACAAGGGAGTTAGCAAAACCACTAATCCAGGTTCCAGCAGCCATGTGGATACAGCGTCTCTGGTTCATGATAATTGGGTAATGAAGGGGCTTGCAAATGGCAGCATAACGGTCAAAGGCCATGATGGCTAAAAGTATACATTCAGTGGAACCCAAGGCCAAGAAAATATAGAGTTGGGTAACACAACCTCCATAGCTAATGGTCTTTTCTGGTCCCCGAAGATTGACTAGCATCTGTGGGACGGTGCTAGTAGTATAGCAGAAGTCTAGAAAGGATAGATTTGAGACAAAAAAGTACATAGGACTGTCAAGCTGAGGATCCATGCGGGAAACTAGGATAATGGAGATATTTCCAAACAGGGCAAAGATGTAGGCCACCAGAAAGATTACAAAAAGTGGAGTCTCTAGCCAGGGATGGTCAGAGAACCCCAATAGGATAAAATCATCTAGTGAGCTTTGATTGTTGATCCACATATTACTACTGATAGGTGAAATTCCAGCTGAGACCTCTAAATACCCACTATTAGAGATGGACATCAATGGTAAGAGGAAGCCAGTGAGAACTAGAAGCCAGAGATGCTGAGATAAATTCTCATTTTTGCTCTAACATGCCTCTGTATCCTGACTATAGTAAAATGATGACATCTGTGTCTATATCCTGATTACAGTAAAATATTGAGTCAACATTGTCAATGTAATATTGAATGATTGCCAAAAAAAAGAATAAATAGAGCACCAGCAACATAGTTGGGAAATTCCACTTGTTTAATGGTTGTCTTTTGGTTAGCTAATCATACTCTTTGGATTTCAACATTTTCTCTTCTAAAAAGTTTTGGTAGTACTACCAATAATCCTACATATCATGGGTATTTAATCATGACAGCAAGATGTAGATTAAAACAGATTGGGAAAATGCAGAGCTTCCCCAAAACAGGCCAAACAAAAGACAACATGAAGAAGGCAGGTGGATCTGTAAGAGACTGAGCCATGGCATCTTGGTGTGTTCATCTGCATTGCCCTAATCTTGGTCAGAAGCATCATGCGACTGGAGCACTTCATAAAATCTGTGTGATGAAAGGAGGGGCCATTAGGACTCATTTTACCCATTCCAAGTTTTAAGGTCAGTCCTACTTAAATTTAAAAAATAGGAAAACATTAAAAAATTCAAGCAAGGTAACACACACATAAAAAAAAATCAGGCCTTAGAAATTTGTTTGCTGTGAAAAATGCATGTACAAATAATCTGGATAAATTGGATGAAATTTTAACATTTGAGGAAAATCACCAGAAAGAGTTTAAAATACTTGTATCCTTGAAACTTGGGGCTACATATGAATTTCTAATCCCTCAAGATTATTGTCAGCACTTGTAAATTTAATCATATCCCTTGTCTCTCTCTTTGTTCTCATGTCTTATTCACTACGTAGCCTGCCTCAACACCCTACTGCCTCTCTCCTGCTGTTCACATACTCAAATTGTGCAGTTCCTTTATGATATAATTTCTGAAAAATATCTCCGATGATCATTTTTCTATTCTTTACAACCCTGATCCCTTTTTGTTTTGACTCTTCTGTTTAAGTAAATTTGTCCTGTATTCTTCTCTACTTGTTTTATAAAAGTCATTTTCCTGCTTTCTCAAAATCTCACACATTTCACTCACTAATGGGGTGACATTGGAGATGTCATTTAATTTTGCTTCGATTTTCTCATCTTTAAAATTATTCTCATTCCATGGGGCTAATCCACAGATTAAGCGATACAGTATAAATTGAAGGTGAAAACATAGCTCAGTTCTTGTCATTTACTAATAATTCAATAACAATTAATTATTTTTATTTACCTAAGTATGAATTTTAAATTGTATTGTGATTTCTGTATTTTTGTGCATCTATAAGCAGCATGTAGTGGTATTTGTAATAAACATTAACAAGTGTCTACTGGAGGATGGTAAAAATTATGTGACTGCTAGAAAATCAGCTCAGGGTCTTCTCTTTATTTTTCTGATCCTCTTAATTGGTCATATATCATATTCTTCTTGTGATCCTAAATTACTAGAGTTAATGGCATTAGCTGTCCAGGTCTGTTTTTCAAGTTGGACTCAAGTCTGAGTTACAAAATTATACAGGGTGGTCAAATGAGTGACAGTGAGAAATACTAGGGAGAAGTACTTACTTCATAGATAAACCTTAGAATCACTAAATCCCAAATTGAACTCAATATCTACCCATTCCCTAATTTCAGTATCTACTGATACTTCTAATTTTTTCATTTCTTTATAGACTCAGAACTGTTTTAGTACCCAGAAGGCAATCATTCTCTTTCAATTGCAATTGCCTATATGTCATCCAAATTGTCAACTGGACCCATTCTTCTTTACCATGTTATATATCTTCACTAAACTTCTATGTATTGGAAACATTGAAGCAAACACATAGAAAATAGTTCAATGTCTCATAATTTCTTGCTTTTAAGCTGATATTCCAACTTTAAATTGTTCTTTTACCTTTAAAGCATCCTAGCTTGTTTGGGAAAGTTTTTCCTTAACTCAAATTTGATCATGTTCAAATTTGATCATGTACACCTCAACGCAAAATTCTTTAGAGGCTGTCCAAAGTCTAACACACTATATCAAAATGTAGCCTTACACTCAGGCCTTGTATAATAAATAATGCAGACGCATTAGTGAACCATGTAGAAGCATAAGCTGATCCAGCCAAACTTTCTACTTTCCCCTTTGTGTTTATGCTGATATGAAATTCTACTCTCTCTCTTTTTCTTACAGAAAATTAGCCTTTACTTCATGTCATATAATGACTGTAAAAGCAAAGTGCAAAGGGATAAAATCCAAAACCTGACATCACAGAGAAACAAGCAAACTGAGAATGACACTGCCCAGATTCAAATCCAGCTCTGCCACATACAAGCTGGATGACTATACTCTCTGATAGGCAAAATTCCAGCTGAGATTCTCTACTCCTGATTTCTAAAAATAGGGATTATAATGCCAACTACCTCCCTAGCTGGTTGTGAGATTAAAGTGTACAGACACATTGAAGGCTACCTGAATTCAGTATCCACTCTGTAAGGATTATCTCAAATACAAAAGTATTCTTAAGTATTTCCTGCTCTCCTTCTTTGCTGGTTGTCTGGAACACTTTCCTTGTAATTTTCTTATACTCTACACACACACACACACACACACACACACACGGAGGCACAGAAGGTTCCAAAAATGTCTACACATTTTAAGAGATTTTATCTATGAATTACTTCTCAAAGTTGAATCGAAGGAATCATTACTGACCAACTGTACCTAGACATGCTGCACACATCCATTTTACCTACAATTCATACACATTTTGGGAATGATTGATTTTACTTTCAATGGAATCTCTTATAATACATATAAAATCAACCAATATATACAGTTATTTTATTTTAAAAATCAATGGGTTTTTAAATATGTCACTTCACATTCTTGTGACTGGGTTTGTTCAACCTGATAATAAGAATCAAAATACTTACATATAAACTCCATAATACTTTTATAATTGGATAAGAATTTCCTTTGTAAATTAAAAAAAATAATAAACATAATACAAAGAAAAATATAAGAATTGGGTATAATATTAGTAGTACTTGTATAATAAAATTATGAAATGATTCTAGAAACTTCCAAGTGCCTATGACTGTCTATGGAAAATTAAGTTGATTATTTTCTTGAGACTTCTCTTTTTATGAACCTCATCATTTCTTCTTTCTATAATATCACACTTCATTTCAAACTTGTCCTGTTCAATTTCTGTCTTCTTTCTGAAACCTTGGATGGTGACTCTTTAGGAATAGAGCCTTAGAAATATGATTATGTTTTGTATCACATTCCCTAAGAAATGGGACAGATGCAATTGCCAGTTGATTAGATGATTATTATAGAAACATATTTCTATTCGACATTGAAAAACCAATTTTATCTTTATATATATTTGTGAACCAAATTTTGCCTTATCATTATGGTCTAAGGAAGACCTCTTCAGTGTTGGAGGATTTCTTGTAGAAGAATATCCCCCAATTAGCACTCAAGTAATTATTTTTTTCAATTAGAATCCTACACAAGATGATTTCAGAATGCTTTATATGATCTGGGTTGTTTTCTTACTAAGGTCTCTTTCAGAATCTCATTATTTTGTTACCTGCATTCAGATAATAATATCCTTCTAAGTCTGAGGAAAGCTGAGTTTCTGCTAACTCTCTTCAGATAGGTACAGCAATTTGTTTCTGTTATTAAGTGCTATTGAATTTCTGAGATAAGCCTAGACTATTATGAATAAAATCAAATTCCACACTTTACTCCAGAGGAGCAGTAAGTTATGAAAGACAAATATGTAGCCTGTTGTCTTCATGTTCTGAATACTTGATTCATTCTTAAATATTGAAGATTTTCAGAAAATAGAAGCAAAATTAGAAATGATGATATGATAGCAATAGATAGGAAATAAAGAGGCAAAAAATGGAGCGCAAAAAAGAATGAGTAATATAAAGAGAGTAATGTTTTGTGAAATACATAACAGATGCTTTGTTAGATAAGTATATGTTGAATATATGAATATAGAAATAGATGAAAAATGAAAATTAAAGATTAAAGCTGTTAGATTAAATCCAAAAATTTAGTTTATTTGCCTAGAAAGGACTATGGGAAGTTCTTGCCTATCTGACTGTATAAGAAAATTATGGGGATTAGTAGAGCATAATTTATCTCAATAGGAAATAAAAAACAGCAGATGACCCCCCTGAGGGTGAGAATATGGACTTAGGAGACAGAAGCATCTATAGATCTCAAACAAATGTGTTTTGCAAAAGAATGAAGGGTGAGAGGGTAAGAAATATCTGATTACACAGCTTAAGCAAATGTGAACCCCATTATTTTAGATGTTGTGTCTTAATATACACTTCATTAACTTTCTGAGCATGCTTCTGATACAATAGGTTAATAAGATGTAGGTTTCCATTCCACCTCTGATTGATTCACTTTATATATTCCTTCTTAATGTTACTGTCTAAGAACTTTTGCTGTCATTTTAATCCCATGTTCTGCCTTTCAGATTTCCTTATTCTCAATCATCATGGATTTAAACAACCTTTAATTGATTTGAATGGTGGACCTTTCAAAGATAAATTGGTTTCTCTACAATATTCATAAACTTGCAATGCAAATAGTAGTTTCAATCAAGAAAAGTGATAAAAAGGAAAGCTTAAAATACTTAAATGACAATATAAATTTCCCAAAGTAAATAACATGAACAGTAATACTTGTATTTTTCCATAGCTCTCCTCATAATAAAATAGCGCATGAAGGATTTGCAAATACTGCAATGTTCATATCAAATTTTCCATAAAACTAAATTTTATAAACATAGTTGCTTTCATATAGAGATATGTGGTATAATCTTCCTCACATGTTTTATTTCTATAATAAGATTTTAAGGTAAGAATAATTCTTTTAAATACTAGAAGACAAAAATATTCAGGCACCAGAGGTTATAGGACTTGTCCAAGTTTATAGATCTAGCAAATTCAGAAGCAAAGTTGAGTAATATAAGATATTGAATCCCTATATCAGTATACTTTTCATAATTCCAGTATTCTCTCAAACGAAATGTATGTGGCTTGGAGAATCAATCTTTTACATTTTTTAATTTTACTTTAGAGCTCTACAATTCAGTACTCACTTAACTCCACCCTATAAAGCAATGACAAAGTAAGGTGGATTTCCTCCCCAAATTCCTTCTGCATTTACCTGATGCGGGGTTGCAATCCATGAGTTTGTCTAGCATGTGACATGGGGCTGTAGAGTGATGGAAGACTGATCTGTGGCTCAAACATGATAGTCAGACCAGTTTGTGGTTTGAATTTCTCCTCAGTGCTCTATAGTATCAGGCAAGCTCTCTCAGACCTATTGAAGGGTCAGCTTCAAGAAACCAACTCCAATTTATGGTCATGGGGTCATTCTATGATAAGAATCCACAGATCCTCAGGGAGTTTTCCCAGTTTCATGCCATTATTATATTAGTCTCATCCTACTTAAGCCTCTGAGATTCAGCATAATTAGCATCTACTGCCACCCCATGTCCAGGAGAAAAGAACCAGAGAAACTAACAGATGAGAAAAACCTCTGAAGCAATCAAGAAAATGTTTCTAACAATATATAAATTTGGGCATGCAAGTTTGGGGAGTCATCTAAGAAGAAAACAAATTAATTCCAGTAAGACTTGATCTCAGGAGGTATCAAGATGATTTTTTAAACATAGGTTATGAAATAGGCAAAATTTCCCTTTGCATATATTTACTATTCTTAGAAAAATAAGACAACTTTGTACAGTTGTGAAAATAATCTTTCAAAAATATAATTTTTTCATATTTTCTCTTATAATGGCTCCTTACTCTTACTTATATTTTTATACAAGATATTTTACAAAGATAAGACAGATGTCAATGCATTTGATAGGCATTACCACTGTACAAATTAGGAAAATATATTTTTGTTATTCATAGTTAGCTGATGAGAACCCCAAACCTCAGAGAAATCAAATAACTTGCCCCAGATCTCAGCCAGATAGACTAGGAACGCAAATCACTTCTTCCAAATTGTATCTAGTTTTTCTTCCTCCAAGTTATTGAGCATGATTATTCCAGACTCCTGAGTGTGAAAACAAAAATAAAAATTCAACATGTGTTTTAGTCTACTATCAACATTATAGTAGCCATTCTTCCTTCTGTCAGAATTTTTCTGGAGTGCTAATAAAAATAATGAACATGAAACTGCTAAGATTTGTTTATGGGCACCAAATCTGTTTTCTTGGACAAATAATCATAAATATCACACTTTGTATTTCTTTATCATTATAAAAAGTCTATTTCTTAATTTTGTCTCAAATTATCATGCAAAGTAACATTTCTGGATGCAATTTATTTGAGGCTTCAAAAATGAACCCAAACATGCATGCAAATTTACTTTGTCATAAAGAAGGAATTTCACATCATTAGAAAAAGAAGAACTTTTCAATGAATGTGGTTGTGCCAACTGACTTAAAATCTGTGAAAAATACATAAATTAAATTTCTACCCTTACATTAATTCTAAAACAATTTTAAAAATTAAATGTAGAAATGAGATAACATTAGGCAAAGACCTAAGATTACTAAAAACTCAGAGCCCTTAAAATGATTGATTTAGTTTATACAGAAAAGTAAAATTTCTGCAGAGGCAAATACCACAAAACGAAGAACAAATGACAAACTCCAAAAAGATATTGTGAAGCATGTGAAAGACAAAAGGCTAACATCCTCAATATATACATGGCTATTACAAAAGACCAATAATCCAATTACAACAACAGCAAAGGATCAGGAGAGAGGTTTTTACAAGGCTTTCAAATGTATGATCAAAAAATTTTATCTGGCAGCATCTATAGCTTGGTGGGTAGGGTGCTGGCCACATACACCAAGGCTGGATGGTTCGAACCGGCCGGGCCAGCTAAACAACAATGACAACTGCAACAACAACAACAACAACAACAACAACGACAACAACATAGCTGAGCATTGTGGCAGGCACCCGTAGTCCCAGCTACTTAGGAGGCTGAGGCAAGAGAATCGCTTAAAGTCCAAGAGTTTGAGGTTACTGTGAGCTGTGATGCCACAGCACTCTACTAGGGTGACAGCTTGAGAATCTGTCTCAAAAAAAAAATAAGTTTTTTTTATCCTTACATATACTAGAAATGTAAATTAAAATCACAATGGGATATGATATTTACTTACCAAATTGGCGAAGAGAATATATTTTATTTTATATTATACTGGAACGTTACTTTGTTTTAGCCTCCTTGTAAAGCAATTTAGACTTATATACCAGGTTTAAACATGAACATGCCTCTTGGCACAGCAATTCCATTTCTAAACAATCATCTGACTTCCACATACTCTTGGTGTATACATAAAGACCTTCCTCTAGCAACATTTGCAGCATTGTTTGCATCTCAAAGAACTAGATTGTGGGGTTAGAAATCCCCACATGTATGTCTCATGTAAGTCTTATTTCAGTGAGCCACTAATGGGTTAAATTGGCTTTTGCTTTCACAGAAAAAGCAACAGGCTTGGGCTACCCTGAGGCAAACACAAAGACTGTTTTCTGGTCATCAGGAAACAGATGCTTTGAAGTTTTTGCAACTGTTGGTTCCAAGGAGTTAGAAGCTGAAAAGCTTCTTGCCTGGAGACATGGTGCAGAGGTTGACAAAATGTAAAACAAAAGCCTAAATATCTCAGCACTGTGGAGAAAAAAAGTCATAAACCCATTTAAGGTTAACTTGGTGAGCGCATGAGAAGTTTCAGAAAGCAGTTCCCCTGTAGCTCTGTCTCTCTTATTTGTATGTAGATTTCTTACACAAAAGCTGAGGCTTATTTACAAGGAGTTAAGGTAAAAGAGCACTGTGCTGGTTTGCAGACATGATGTCTGCCACTGAGGTTTAGAGTTAGATAGAGGAAGTTAGATAATGATAAATGTTGTAAATAATAGATTAAGTGTGCACGTGACTGCCAATGTATATAAGGTGGTCAGAAATAAAGTTAATTTGCTACATGCCACAACAGAGCTTATAGCCTGCTTCTTGCGCCCTTCTTAACATTACAGTGCGAATTTGCACCTGAGGCAAAGCTGCAGCCCCTCGAGTCTCTGGTCAGGCAACATAATTGGCACAGTCGGCAGGATCCAGGAGAAACATGAGAGGGCTAGAGGACTCCCCAGACGCTGAGCTGGAGGACGGCGGCCTCCACCCGGAAGCATCAGAGAGATCTTCGCTGAAGCATCTTGAGGTAGGTTTGAGAACTCTGTAAGCAGGGTGAGGCATATCCATTGCACTCCAGATGTGCTGACCCCTGCGATTTCCCCAAATGTGGGAAAATTGACTGCATAATTTGCGGTAGCGGGGGACTGTGTTTGCGCTTTCTCCTGTTAAAAACAAAAAAAGAAATCAACCAAAATGAGAATGATGAAATGACTTATACAGAATTTCAAATACAGATTGTAAAGAAGCTCAATGAATACAAGATAACAGAAATCCAACAAAAAGAAGCCACAAAAATAATGCAGGAAATGAATGAAAAAAAATCACAAAAGAAATTGAATCATTAAAAAACACAAAGCA
>CAUYRH010136674.1:0-40302 GCA_963574655.1 Perodicticus potto | reverse complement strand
TAAATTGAGCTGTGATAAATAGTCTAGTGCAAATTTCCTTGTGATTAAAGGATTTTTTTCTTTCGGGTAGTTGCCTAGTAATGGGATTGCAGCATCAAATGGGAGGTCTAATTTGAGTTCTTGGAGGATTCTCCATACTTCTTTCTAAAAAGGTTGTATTAGTTTTCAATCCCACCAGCAGTGTAAAAGTGTTCCCTTCTCTCCGTATCCGTGCCAGCATCTGTAGCTTTTAGACTTTGTGGGCTCATCTTACTGGCGTTAGGTAATATCTGAGGGTGATTTTGACTTGCATTTCTCTGATAATTAGGGACAATGAACATTTTTTCAAATACTTGTTAGCCATCTGTCATCTTCATCAGAGAAGGTTCTTTTCATATCTCTTGCCCAGAGGTAGATGGGATTGTTTACTCTATTTTCATTGATTAATTTGAGTTCTTTGTAGATTCTAGTTATCAACCCTTTGTCAGATTGATACCCTGCAAATATCTCTTCCATTCTGAAGGTTGTCTTCTTGCTTTACTTGTGTCCTTAGCTGTGCCGTAGCTTTTCAGCTTAATTAAGTCCGATTTGTTAATTTTTGTTGTAGTTGCTATGGGCATTAAAGTCTTTGTCATAAAATCTTTCCCCAGTCCCCAACATCATCAAGAGTTTTCCCCATGCTTTCTTCTAGGATTTTTATTGTTTTGTGTCTTAGATTTAAGTCCTTTATCCATCTTGAGTCAATTTTTTTAGGTGGTAAAAGGTGTGTGATGAGTTTCGGTCTTTTACATGTGGTTATTCAGTTCTCCCAGCACCATTTGTTGAATAGAGATTATTTTCCCCATTTGTATGCTTTTGTCTGGTTTATCAAAGATCATATGGCAAGCAGAGACTGGTTTCATTGCTTGGTTTTCTATTCTGTCCCATATGTCTATGTCTCTATTTTTGTGCCAATACCATGCTGTTTTGATTAATGTGGACTTGTAAAATTGCCTGAAGTCTGGTAGGGTGATGCCTCCGGCTTTGTTTTTATTACTAAAAATAGTCTTAGCTATATGGGATTTTTCTGGTTCCATACAAAATGAAGTACTATTTTTTCTAGTTCTTCAAAATATGATGTTGGTATGTTAATGGCTATTGCATTAAATCTGATTTGGGTAGAAAAAACAAGTTAAGAAACTAGAAAGTGGTAGTGTGGGATTGAGTCCTTTCCCTTAACACTAGGCAATACTGACTCTCAAATAACTGAATACAGAATCATAACACTAAGAACTAAATTGTGTGTGCTGCATGGTCTCAATAAGAAGGCCCACGTAGAAGTGCTGGACGGAAGAGCTCTTCCTCTCGGTCACAAGTTCTTAATCAGAAAACACAGTCAGCAATGCAGTAAGAACAGCCCACATCATAAAGTCTAGAAGCTACAGATGCTGGCACAGATATGGAGAGAAGGGAACACTTTTACACTGCTGGTGGGACTGCAAACTAATACAACCTTTTTGGAAAGAAGTATGGAGAATCCTCCAAGAACTCAAATTAGACCTCCCATTTGATCCTGCAATCCCATTACTAGGCAACTACCCAGAAGAAAAAGTAACTGTGCAATTAGTTACTGCACATGCACATGCACCTCTCCTCCTTCAAACACTTTCATCCAAACTTCCAAAAGAAGCACCATCATCTTCATCACAAAGACAAGTCTGGCCTATAAACTCTGTCTCCCAGGACTTATGCGATTTATAGAACATCTGGCTGAGTACCATGATCTAACCAATTTGAATTACCAGATTAGTAGTAATACCCCATTCAATATTTCAATGATGAGTTGCAAGAGGCATGGATGATTTTAAAGGAGGTAGACTTTGATCGGGTGATGGAAATAATAATCTCAGTAGATTATGCCAGAGAAAGGTAAGCTGAAGATAACTGCTTTCATAGAACAGCAAATTTAGCTCTGAAGTACTTTGAAGCCAAGGCAAAGGTAGTGATTATGTATGTTTATTAACAAGAATTATACAAGCATATGAGAAAATTAAATTTTCTCTAACACCAATCACTAAGAGAGATTTATTAGCTGAATTCTTCTTAGAGGGATACTAAACAGAACAATTGACAAGTTCAAAATCATTTTTATACAAAATAAGACATAATTACAGGTCTTTAAAATATTTTTCTACCTCTTTATTTCATTAGGGAATGTGAATTCTTGATAAAAGTACAGAATGCTTCTAGATGTGGCTCAGATTAACCACGTCTGTCCCCGCTGCCTCTGGTATATTACTCATATAACACCACAACAAACCCTAGTGATCACTTGTTTCTGATCAGAGAGGAGCTGGAATGAAGCTCAGGGCAGGACTGGGCTCTGCTTTGTTGACCTCTTATCCTCAGGGCCAGGGGTTCTACAGGTAGAATTGGAAAACAACTGTTTTGTGTTTTATAAAAGTAGTTTAAAACTCACTGGTTTTCATGTATTTTATAGAACCTTAGGGTACAGAAGTAGTAAAAGGGAACTTTTAGAAATATAGAACGTCTTATATAGAAGAGGGAACTAAGGCCTGGAGAGGTCCATAGACTTGTCGAATGTAAATGCCCCTAAAAAACATCAAAAGCTCTTAAACAATCTTGTAAACTACCATGGTAAAACATGAATGGAATTTCTTCATTAAAGTATATCATAATGGATGGTTTTGTGGTTTCAGCACTGGTATAAAAGTGTAGAGAAAAAATATTAGACTTTATTTCTTCTGACACCTTAGATTTGGTTCATTGCCTTTGGGGGTGAAATAGTTTATTACAGCAAAACATGTATTACTATGATACCATCAATCTTTTTAAAGACTTCATTGACATTGATATTATTGAGTAGTTAATTAAGAGGAAGAAGAAATTACCCACTTTTAGTCTTTATCCCCTTGAACACAAATGTAAATAGACAATGTTGTATTTATGATGGTAACTTTCTCACCTCTGGGGAAAGAATTGGATTTTTATTAAGTATATTCTCGTATTAGAAATGTGTGTGTGTGTGTGTGTGTGCATGAGTGTTTTCGCTAAAAACACTTCCAGTCAATGTCATATTTATAACTCTGTTGTACTTTATTGTATGTCTAATTTGGGTATAGTATGTTAGAGGTGTAGCTAAGAAATATGTTTTAATTTTTTATATTTTTCCTATGTAAGACATTTTTACAGGTTTTGACAAGATAATTGTATTGAAAGGGAGTAGAATCTTTCCTGCAAGTAGAGAGGATGCATATTTACTACATATATTACAGGGAAATTATTAACATTCTTAATAAATTATAGTTACATATCAATCAAAATAAAAGGATATGATTATATTAATAGTTAAAGTTTCAAACACATGGCTTAAAAACGAGAAATACAAATTAAATTCATGATAAATTAAAATAGTAATAAGATATTAATCTTTACTATCAAGTGAATAAAGAATGGAAAGCAATTTAAAATATAGTTTCTGCAAGGTAGTGGAAGAAGAGGGGGGCAACTGAAGATGAGATTACCAATTCTCTCTTTTTTAATTTATTTTATTTTATTATTTATTTGTTTATTTTTTTGCAGTGTTTGGCTGGGGCTGGGTTTGAACCCGCCACCTCCGGGCTGTTTCCCTACTCCTTTGAGCCACAGGTGCCACCCTACCAATTCTCTCTTGATTTAGTGAAATGTAGTCTAATCTTTCTGAAGATTTATTTGCTGGGAAATGGGAAACGAAGGGGGTTAGCCTTCAATGGGAATAAACTTTCCATTATGTAACATGAATAACTTCTAGAGATATGCTGTAAAATATTGTGCCTATCCTTAACAACACTGTATTGCACATCTATATTAGTTAAGAAGGTAAACCTCAAGTTATGTTCTTAACACAATTTTTAAAAAGTTTTTAAGTATGAACATCCATTAACCCATTTACTACTTATGGGAGGGAGTACATGCAAAGGAAAAATTCAGAAATATGGACAAAGAAGTGTGTTTGTTCATATGATAAATTTATTATTCAATCCCTGTTGTATAGCATGCTTCATTTGCTTGAGATAAGAGGTTCTCTGATACTCTCTGAACTTAATTTAGTGGGAAGGCAGAAAAATAAACAGCCAAATACAATATAATTAAGACTTTAGTATCTCTAACCCAGACCTGGGAGGAAGATACATTTTTTAACATGAAGTAACTTGGCTCGGCGCCTATAGCTCAGGGTTAGGACGCCAGCCACCAGCCACACACACTGGGGCTGTTAAGTTCGAACCCAGCCCGGGCCTGCTAAGCAACAGTGACAATCACACCACTACCAACAACACAAAGTAGCTGGGCATTGTGGCAGGCACCTGTAGTTCCAGCTACTTGGGATGCTAAGGCAAGAGAATCACTTAAGCCTAGGAGTTTGAGGTTGCTGAGAGCTATGACACCACAGCTCTACCAAGGGCAACTGTAGTAAGACTCTTTGTCTCAAGAAAAAAAAAATGAAGTAACTTATGAAATAAGAGGAGAAGGTTTACATTACATCTCTGTCACCTTTTCTCCTTTATGAGAGGGACCCACTTCCAATTCTCCTTGGAAGTACTCTAAATTTTCTTTGTTTTTCCTAAATAAAATATCTCTTTATGGGTGGCACCTGTGGCTCAAAGGAGTAGGGTGCTGGCCCCATATGCTGGAGGTGGTAGGTTCAAACCCAGCCCCGGCCAAAAACTAAAAAAAAAAAAAAAAAAAAAAAATCTCTCTTTATTACCCTGAAAAAAAATGTTTTATACTATATACTTTTCATAAAACTTTGGCAGTGCATTAAAGTTAACTAGAGAGTATTTTCACAAAGTAACATCTAGATACTATGTGAGGCTATTTATATAAGATTATGGAAATGATAAAATTATAGAGATGGATACTAGTTTGGCTATCAGGTGTTAGGGATATGGGGAAAGGCATGGGTGTGGCAGTAAGGGGTAGCCCAACGGATCTTCGTGGCGATGGAATACTTCTGTATGTTAATTGTGGTGGTATTTACATGAATCTACACTTGCGATATCTCTTCTTGACCTATTGGCTAAGATCACGTGTACACGTGTGATAAAAGTGCATGGAAATAAAAACATATGTAAAAATGGTAAAATATGAATAAACAGTGTGGATTGCACCAATGTCTAACAATATGCTCTAGTGATGCAGGATGTTACCACGAGGGAAAACTGTGAAGAGTGTGTAGAAATTCCTTGTATTTTTCTTGCACCTTCCTACAAACTTATAAGCATTTCAAAATAAGAATTTAAAAAACAAAAATCCTTGCTCAGACTGCATCCTAAATTCTCTAGATAATCAGGCATATGTGATTTTCCCTTTCTTTATTATTCTAGTACTATTTAGATAAAATAAAAATCACCATTTGTAGTGCATGGTTCCCTGAATTGGTAATAAGCATATATAGTCATATAACAACCACCATAATCAAGATAGAAAATGTTTCCATTACTCCAAAATTAAGATATTCTGTCTTGTCCTCTTGTAGTCAGTTCCTGTCATCAATCCCAGGTCCTGCCAATCACTGACTTGTTCTCTCTTACTAGAGTTCTGTATTTCTGAGCAGGTCATGTAAATGGAGTCACACACTGTATAAAGCGAGGAGACTGGGATTCTTTTCCAATCTGGTTCATTCCCTTATCTTGCTGAATAGTATTTTAGTGTATGGCTATATGGTTATATGACAATTGATCTGTTCACCAATTGCAAGACTTTTGAAACTACCATACAACCCAGCAATCACACTATTAGGCATTTATCCCAAAGAAATAAAAATGTGTGTTCACAAAAATGTGTTCATTAATGCTCATAGCATTTTTATTGTAATAGATGAAAATGGGAATCAGCCCAGATACCTTTCAACAAGTGAATAAACAGACTGTGGTATATCCATACTGGGGAATACTACTCAAAAATGACAAGAAATGAACTATTGATACACACGATAACTTTGGTAACTGTCCAGGGAATTGCGCTAAATGAAACAAACTATTCCAAAAGATTATATGCTCTATGATTCCATTTGTGTGTCCCGACTGTAGTGGTGATTCCCTATATATACATGAGACAAAACTGGATTGAATTAAGTCCCGTTTAAATCACATTCACAGGCACAAAGGAGTGCATGTAAATTGTGAAATCCGAATAAATTGAAGGACTGTGTATGTGTTAATTTCCTGGTTGTGATACTGTACTATGGTAACGCAGAATGTTACCCATGTTGCTTGACCAGGGAAAAGATTGTGATGGATTCTCTCAGTATTATTTCTTACAAATTCATGGGAATTCCAAATCACCTCAAAATAAAAATATTAACAGAAAGAAATCATGGAATAATGCATATGGATAGTAAAAATGAAGGCAGGAAAGAAAGGGCAAGGTAGCATAAATAAGAAGGGCCACATAAAATCAAATAGTAAGATATTAAAAATAAATCATTTGTTATTAATAATTACTTAAGGTATAAATGGAATAAATATTCTCTAAGATTTTCCCACTAGATTTATATTAAAAGTAATCTAGTAAATACTATTTACAGGGGATATACTTTAAATATAAGGTTAGCCTAAGCAAGAGCAAGACCCCACTTCTACTAAAAATAGAAAAATAGCCAGGCAGAGGTGACACATGCCTGTAGTCTCAGCTACTGGGGAGGCTAAAGCAAGAAGATCGCTGGAGCCCAAGAGTTTGAGGTTGCTGGGACCTATGATGCCACAGTCCCCGCAATAGTTAAGATTTTCAGATCTCAGTCTAACCCTGATTCACTTTTTTCTTTATTTTCTTTATTTTCCTGACAGACATAATTTTTAAAATTTAAAATCTATTGAGCTGTGGAGACACTATGTTTCTGAGATTCTCACGTGTAGGCCACTTATTCTTCGAAACTCAGAGTCTAAGTATGGCTTAGTTTCCACACTTCATTATGGAATGCTTTAGTGCACCTTCTGTCTATTTTTATCAGACCTACAAGTCCTTTCTTAGTTTCCTTTATAAAAAAAAAATTTATGATTTTTTTTGGACCAGGCATGGTTGCTTGTACCTGGAATCCGATCACTTTGAGAGGCTGATGTGAGAGCATTGCTTGAAGCTCGGAGTTGGAGGCTGCAATGAGCTATGATTGGGTACTGCACTCCAACTTGGCTGACAGAGCATCCCTGTCTCAAATATATATTGATCGATAGATAGATAGATAGATAGATAGATAGATAGATAGATAGATATTCTTTAGGCGTGTGTCCCAAGAAAACATACCAGGAAATATAGGTCTTATTCATCGATTAGTTCCACAGTGATTTACTTCCTTTTTCTTTGGAATATAAAAGGTAAATTTGGCCTTTGAAACCCCTGAAGAATGATTTGAACCCCTTTGCACATCTCAAGGCAGGTAGAGCATGGGTGGATTTGGTGCTATTTCTGATTAAATCTTTGATATTATACTTTTTAAAGGTTTCATACTTTGAAACCAGAAAAACAAAGGAGAAGAAATTCTTTTATTTCTTTAATTCCTGGCCATCTCTACATTAGAGGAGTGGTATTGTATAAAATGAGAAAAGTAGCTACATAGAATTGATTTTAGTGTTTTCATTATCAGATTTATCTCCTTGCTATATTATACCACATCTTTCATAGGTCATCTGCTTAGAATCTGAGGCAGTTTTAATATATGCAGATTATTTTTGAAGACATAAGTTTTAAAAAATCACTTATCTGTGTCTCTACAAAAAAAAAATCACTTATCTGTGCTTTTTGGTTTGGAGTCCTTATTCAGAGAATAATTTGTATGAGTTCATTGAATGTCACACTTTAGAGTCCCATAGGCATTCTGGAATAGTTCTAAAGAAGCAATTCAAGTGTGTCTTCGAGAGGCTCCAGTAAGTATCAGGCTACCAATCTTCTAAACTGTTCCCTATTCACATTTGAGTTATCTAAGGATGGGTGTTGTGACTCTCTATTGAGGCTGAGAACATGGTCTTGAGATTAGGTGCATTAAAAACATGATTTTATACCAAGCCTATAATCTTAAAAGCTAGTATTAGGTGGGGAGAAGAGTGAGTGATTGAGAGATTTTTCAAGACTTCAGGTAGCAATCAGGGCATTGTCATAGAAATCAATTGCAGGAGATATAGGAGATATATATCACGTTGGTGACTCAATAACCTCTTTCTTTCCACCATCAAAAGCTTTCAATCATACCCTGTCCCCAAACATATTCAGACAATATCGTAAAGATGATTTGAGGGAAGGCCTAGACAATTTGAGAAAATAAATACCTTAGTTAAAAGAACAGAGTTTTTACCTTAAAGGACTGTTTAGAGGACACTTAAGAGTTTCCTAAATTATACTAAAATTCAGTTGCTTTCCTCCTTGTCTTTTTCCCATAAGCAGGTATAATTTTATGATCTCAGAAGTAGATACCATTTTAAAAACTATATTTTCTCTTTACATCTGAATATAGCAGATATAAACCTATTTATTCATGACTATTCAGCTAGAGTTTTTATTTTGTTATTAGAGTATGACACCACACCAGGCACTGTATTCTAAGCTTTAAAATACAATCATCTAGCAATATTATTTTAATTTTACAGATTCTGAACCACAGGTCATTTAAGCAAACTTTCTCCAAAAATCATTTGAACTGTACCAATGTAAAATTGAAGTGCATCTTAAACTCTTATAAGGAATGCTATAGGTCTGCCTTCTGAGTAGAATATCTCCAGTGAGTTATCAGAAGATGGCAGTCATCCCCAACAAAGCACATAATTTCCTACTCTACGTATAAGGGATGGAAGGGATGGAAGATAAAGGAGTAGCAGTTTAGGACAAACAGCTTGGATTTTACTCTTTTTAATTAGACCTAAATTAAAGTAAATTTGTAAAGCACCATGTGCTCAAAGTTATGTTTAAAATTACTAGAGCAAACAAGTCAGCAAGTGGAAGCTTTGAATTCATATTTTTACTCAAGAGAAAGTGATCACTGTATTTTAAAATAGGGCTGTGTTTATCAAACTCCACAGATGATCAGCCTGATAGGGTCAATAATATCTGGACTGTACCAAGTGTATCATGTTGGCATTCTGAGCTGGGAAAAGTCAGTGTTCTGGTTGCTTTAGAGCATGGAAGCAGGGGATGTTGTAGCAGAGAAATTGTTAGCAGGTTTCATGGCTCTAAATTCCAGACTGGGATTCAGGAACATTAAACCAAAAGCAGAAGAAGAGAGAATTGTTTTAGGTTAATTAAGATAAGACATAAATTGACAAGGTACAGAGGAATCAAGACAATTCTTAGTCTTTGGCTAGTATATATAGTATGTATAGGAGCTCAGTAGCTAGAACTGAAGAGCAAAGTGACTTAGAAATTTGGCTCCGCTGTTGTACTTAAATTTCTCCAGCCTAAGACCAGGTGCAGTCCACAGATCATATTGAATAGTGTTAGCAGTGGAAAGACAAGTCAAAGGAGACATTTTGAAGTGGAATAATGTTATCATATGGTTCAATAACTGATGCCTCCAAATCAACTAATTCCACAACTTCGTACAATTTTATTCATTTCTTTGTTATAATTTTCTTTGATAACACTTTCCTGTCGATTACATATAATATTATAATAACAGTGTCCATCAGTTTTAAATGTCATTTCATAGAAAACTTGTCTTTGACCCTTCATATCTCCAACACGAGATGTGAGTTTGTGAACTCATCCTAGGAAAACTACTGCACACCTTATGATTTCAAGTGGCTATCACTACTGCACTACAGCCACCTTTCGAGTATTCCCCTTGGCTATCTGGTGGTTATGGTGATATTCAGCAATGAAGTATATAGCGCTTCTCTAGAACATGTTCACAACTTAATTATCAGTCCTTTGTGCAATGACAGCTCTGATGGCCAGTCCAGAAAGAGTTCCAAAATTGCTCTGAAGGGTGGACTAGGCATTGGTGCCTGGCTTCCCCAGGGGCTATCTTGAAGGTGAGTGTAGTGATATTCAGCAGTGAAGTATGTAGCACTTTTTCTAGGATGAGTTCACAAACTTAATTGTCTGACCTTGTATACCTAATACCTTCTAACATTTCTTTAAATGTCTTCCTTTGATAAATTATACCTGAAACTTCTCTTTGAAATATGGTTTGCATAGGGGCCTCAAAATGGTGCATACAACTGTGCCATAATTTTTCCTATTTGGGGACATTATTTTTTCAATAAATTTAAAGTATATATTAGGTAAAACTGTATTTAGTTATTTTAATTTGCATATCTTTGATAATTAAAATGGAACATTAATTGTATTTATATATCAATTTGTGTACTTCTAAATTCTCTTCAAGTCATTTACCTGTTAATTCCTAAGGTATTAGATATTTCACATCAATTTATTATTTTATTAAAGTAAAACTAATCCCTACTGTTTTTATTCTTTCCATTAGTCTAAGACTGAGTAAAGGAGATACTTAATGTAAAAAAAGATAAAAGTCTTTTCAAAATTAATAAAGGTTGGAAAATTTACTTAAGTTTCATAGTACATTGAGGTTTTTTTCTTTTTTTTTATTAAATCATAATGAATCCTGGGGTACAATGTGCTGGTTTTATATACATTTTGAAATATTTTCATTGAACTGGTTAACATAGCCTTCATGGCATTTTCTTATTGCGTTCAGACATTTATATTCTGCATGCAGTAAGTTTCACCTGTACCCTTCTAAGATGCACCGTAGGTGTGGTCCCACCAATTACCCTCCCTCCACCCATCCCCCACCCCTCCCCTCCCTTGCCCCTTTCCCCATATTCTTGTGCTGTAATTGGGTTATAGCTTGAAAGCTATAAATTAGTTTCATATAGCACATTGAGTTTAAAGAGTTTATGAGTTTCAGCAGTTCAGTAGGAACTGATTGACCTAAACTTACATTTTTATTTTAATCACTTTGATACAAATGAAAGCAAGTCTTTTCACTTATAAAGACTCTGGGTAGATACCTAGTAATGGGATTGCAGGATCAAATGGAAGGTCTATATTTAGTTCTTAGAAGTTTCTCCACACTTCTTTCCAAAAACTCTGTACTATTTGCAATCCCACCAAGGGTCCTTAAGTGTTCCCTTCTCTCTGCACCCATGCCAACCTCTGCAGGTTTGGGACCTTGTGACGTGGGCTATTCTCATTGCTATTATGTGATATCTCATTGTGGCTTTTATTTGTATTTCTCTAATGATAAGGGGCTAAGAGCATATTTTTATGTGTTTCTTGGCCGTTCATCTGCCTTCTTGGGAAAAGTTTCTGTTCATGTCACTTGGCCATTGATTAATAGTGTATTTTACCATAAAGACATTTGCAGTTCATAACAGTTCAATTAACAACTGCAAATATGTGGAAACAACCCAAGTACCCATAATCCATAAGTGGGTTAATAAACTGTGGTCTATATATGCCTTGGAATACTATTCAGCCATAAAAAGTTGGGGACTTTGAATGTTTTATATTTATGTGGATGGATTTGGAGAACATTCTCCTAAGTAAAGTATCTCAAGAATGGAAAAGCAAGCATCCTATGTACTCAGTACTAATCTAAAAACAATAGATCAACAACTATAGGCCCACATGAGAGAAAAATACAATTAAATTCAAGAAGGGGAGTGAAGAAGGGGGCTTGGTAAGTTCCTACCTATTGGGTAGGAGTATATGGTGAGTAGGAGTATGTGGTGCACTTCCTGGGTGGGAGACTCACTACAACTAAGACTTTGGATATTATCTTACTAATGCAAATCATGTAACCTAATTGTGTATACCCTCATATTAATCTGAAATTTTTTAAAAATGCATGAAAAAAGGATAAGGATCTGGAAATTGTGTGAAAATTCTTTCTTTGTTTTAAATAACCATTGTCATTATGTAACTTATAATTTATATGGTTGATTATTCAAATTGGATCAATGGGATCATACTAATAAGAACATAATATTATGAATACATATTCATGATATGTTATAAAAAGAATACACAATCTATGGATAGTATGGTATTAACTATATAAAATGTTTGAAAGGAAATTCTCAAATATTAATTGAAGTCTATCTAACTTGAGAGCAAAAACTCCCTTGAAACTACCAGGATGATTGAATTTCTTTACTTTCTCTATAACTGTTGATAAGAATGCTGACAAATATTGCTTTATACTTATTTGCAGTAACTCTACTTAACAGTCTTAATATGAGAGGTACAGGAATAGAAAAATAAGTTTAGAATTATAGAATATTGTCCCTATCTTTCTTAATATACATATTATCTCTACTTAATTATTATCATGGGAAATGAGGCAAAATAATGCTTCTTAACTAAATATTTTTAATCTTAATTCTTCAGTGTCAGAATAAATTTATCCCTAAAAAGCATCTAAGTGTAACTTAAATAGATAACAGCTGTTCAACAACACTTTATCATCACTGTAAAATCTTTCAAATTTCACTTCAATATCCTACATGAATTCCAGTCTGTAGACTTTTTATTATGGAATTTGAATTCAACAAGATTGAATATTTCTAATCCTAAATAACTTTTGGTAAATGTGACTTTTAGAGAATTTCTAAAGATGTAACTTTTGGAAGAAAGGTGGTTAAACTTATCATTTTTAACTAAAACTTCTGGGCATTTGAAGTCCTTCAGTGTGACAAAGTAGGGACTTTTAAATCCTTTTAAAATATAAGCATATTTCTCAATGATTCCTAAACTGGTGGAGTCTAGACTTTAAAAAAAAATAAAATTCCCTGCTAAAATTAATGCAGTATCTTCTTTTTCTAGGCATCTATTTTTAGTAACAATTTTGCATCAGTTATATACCCTCAAACAAATTAAAACTTAATATTAAACAATTATCCAGGATATTCCTTCTTGCTTATGTTTTGGTTTTCTATTTATTCACTATAAACTCCTAAGAGGGCACATTTTAGTTATAAGTCTTCAGTTAAGTAAATATTCTCTCACTTTTAAATTTTATTACCCTTTTGAAAATAAGAAGCTTTTTGGTCACAGGGAAATGTGAACATAATAAATGAAAAAGGATAAATGTAGGCACAGATACAAATAAATCACCAATAAAAAGTAGATCACTTGTCTTCCATAGGAGAATGAATTGATTTGATTCTGTGTACTGCAGTTCAATTTAAATGTCACAAAACTATTATTTTGGTGATTTTGAAAGTTTCTTCTCCCACCCATCCAAGTTAAACTAGATAAACTACAAAACACCATTTATTTCATGTGTCTTTGAAAACAGTCGGTCTGTTCTTTACATCATGCTCTTACATCTACATGCAATAGAAGACTCCCAAATCAAACTTAATTAGAAATAAAATAGGGCATATGTAGTAAACAAAACAAAACATAAATTCAATCATGAAATGCAGAGGAAACAAGGATAAGAAGGAAAAGAAAGACTTCTAGATTTCATTAAAGTTTTCTTTCTTATATTTGTGCATTTGGAAAATCATGTCATTTTATTTTTTCCAATTGACATGGAAATTCCCAGAGATTATGAATTTAATTATTTACTGAAAACATTAACAGTATTAAAGCAGCAAATGATTTTTTTCTTAAAGTCTTCCTTATAGAGTGAATAACAGGTGGTGGTTTACATTTACAGACTCCTTTTTCTTCCTTGTGAAGTTCTTTAACATTTACTACTTTTCAAACCTTAGATCTCTAGGCTCTTTTTCTTAATGCCAGTTCATTTGCTCATATTTCAACAACTCGCTAAATCTACTGTGGCAGCTCTGATATTCCCCAGTCAACCTACAACTCAAATCCTTCCTCCTTGTTAATACTTACCCTTAGATCTTCAACATGGGAAGATTAATATTTTAAAAGTGAAGCTCATCAAATATTCCTCTTGACAGCTACCTCTCCTTAATTTCCTTATCATGGCATATATTGCATGTATCTTTCTTTATTAGCATCTTTCACTTCCTATAATCAAAAATAGTCTGTGTGTGTTCTCCTATTTAACCAGAATTACTCTTTTTGGAAGGGCAGATCCTAGGCAATGTAGTCTACTGTATTATTTCTTTTTGGAAATGTTATTCTACAGTATAGGTAGCTACTAAACAGGGGAACTACTGAAATTTTTCCAGTAAGTATTTTAGTGCTTAAAGTGTTCCAGGTACTTGGTTAGTTCAGGGTCATACTAAAAGAAATATAATAAATCCAGGCCCTATTCTTCTTCTTCTAAGGTATAGCCTAGGGGATAGGTAGGTACATGCATATGTAAATACAAACTTTGATAACACTACAAAGAAATTGTGTAGGGTATTAGCACATATACCATAGGGGTACAAATTACATGTGTAGGTCAGTAAGTAACATTGTTTCAAATTCCTATGACTCTAGATATCAATATTTCCTGGTTTGCTTATAAATTGATATTGATACTTTTCTAGTGTGTGTTTTTCTAGTTCATAGAAAATGAAACAAAAATTTGGTTTTCTACATTTGCAAATAAATAAAGACCAGTTGAACGACCCCTTATGAAAAAGCTCACTTCTTCAGAAATTAATTTGACTAGAGGGCTTTGTCAGCATGATTGTAGATTATGAGCTGACCTTAGTATGTATTGAGAAAAGGTCAGTGTATATATGACACTTAGAATCCATATTATATTCATCCTAAAATTTCACTACTGAAGCAGTTTCTCCAGGCGACTAAATAATAGGGTACAATACTTTCCTTCCTTCCTGATAATGGATTTACTTCTGGCTGCCTGGAGCTGGATTGAGAATACCATCTGGAATTTTATTGGATGTGTGTGTTATGGGGAAGAACTAAATGGCTCATATAAATACAATGGAGATGTTTAGGGACTTAGGAACTTGAGTTTGATTAATACATGTATACTAATATACTAAGGATTCTAATGAAAAAAGTAGACAACATGCAAGAAAAGACGGAAAATATAAGCAAGGAGATGGAAATTCTAAGATAGAATAAAACATAAATTCTAGACATAAAAAACACTATAAAAGAATTGAATAATCTCTTTGATGAGTTCATTGGTAGATTGGGCAGTATCAAGAAAAGAATCAGCTTAAACAAATTAGCCATCAAGCTATGAAAAGCCATGCAGTAATTTCGAATGTACATTACTAAGTGAGAGAAACCAATGTGAAAAAGCTGTATACTTTATCCAACAATATGACATCTGGAAAAGGCAAAATTATGGGAACAATAAAAATATCAGAGGGTGGGGGAAGGTAAGATTGTCAACTGGAGCCAGCTTTCAACAAAGGTTCCCATCCAGAGGGAGAGATAATGGTCAGAATGAACTCAATGAAGCTGAAGGTCAGGAGCTCGACTGAGAGAGAAGATTGATGAGTGCACATCATCCCTGTTGAGGCAACTGTGACTCCAATGAAACAAACTTCAGGTACAAAACCTATTGCCAAGAGTATGAGAGTCCACTCCCCCAAGAGATTGGCTCACTCTATTCACTATACAAGAGAGCACTGAACAGAAAAGCTTTTATTTTACCCCATGGGAGAGAGCCACTGAGCACCAGGACTCCTTCTCCAGAGAGGTCCTGCCTGTGAGCATGGGCATTCTCTAGCCTGGCATAAAAGTTGAACAAATATTTTCCCCACAATTCTGAACTTCCAGTCCACCCTTCCTCCCTTGCCTGGCAGTCTGGATGCCTGTCCCCTGAAGAGCTGGATTGTCTGGTGGTTCCTTGCAAAGGCTGGACATCATGTGGGTATTGTGCAGCTGCACTGAAACTGTGACTCCAGTGGAAGTTGGGAGACATGGGGGGAGCAGGGGACTGGCACAGTGCCATGAAATTGCATGGAGGCAGTGGGAAAGTGGCAACAGTGGTGATATGGGGACCCACAATGTGCCGGCATGGTGGTAGTGGCAGTGCTCCTGCTAGGGTCAGATTTTGGAGAGACACTTCTCCAATTCTGTGGACCACCAGAGGGAGCCAGACCTTGGCCCCTCAGGAGTACCAGAGATGGAGTGCAGCTGGGGCAGAAGAGTGGACTCTGTGGGAGAGAAATATGTGCTGCTATAGTAACTGCCTGCTAGGCACAGACTCTGGTGGAACACGCCTCAGTTTCCATTGAGCACCAGAGAGAGCTGCACTTGAACCCCTCCAGGTTGCCTGCTGGTGGCAGTGTGTGGTGGCTGAGAAGTCACTGACTCCCCTTGGACTCTGGCAGATGCATATCTCTGTTGCATTTGCACATTAGAGGGAACCAGGCCACAGCCCTGTGGAGTTACCAGTGGTGGGGAGTGACTGTGGTGTAAGGTGGGGAAGAATGTCCTGGGCTGAACCCCCCTGGGCTGACTCTTTGCCTGGGTGGCCTTCCTGACTCCATTGAGCACTAGAGGGAGCCATACTCCAGCCTGTCAGGTTTTCTGGATGGAATTGCAAGTAGATCCCTGCTGTCTGATCACTCTCCCAGCTGACTAGTGATTGTGCTGCCTGGAACAATTGCTTTGGAACTCTTGACCTGGGCTGGCCACCTAGGGACCCTCCAAGGTTGAGCCCTTGGTTGTGTTTTAGTGGGTGGGACTGATTCTCCCTTCCAGTTGTCACTGGAGGGGAGCTGGATTTTTTGTATCTCTCCCCAGCTGAGATTTCAGCCCCAATCCACCTACTCACTAGCATTAGATAGAGGCTGGCTAAATATAAGACAGAGTCACCTAGCCCCATCACACCAATCAGTTTCCCAGAGTCTCAGGCTTCAGGACTGAAAGGGACCTTTGTAAAGCTGTAGGGGAAAAGCCACAGTTACCAGCACCAGCTATTTTGTAAAGGGCTAGTTAACCACAACTCTTGGAGCCCTCAATCCAGTCTTACTCTACTAGCTTCACTAGCCAAACTGTGAAAAATAATCATGGGACAGAACCAGTGGAAAAACTATGGCAATATGAATAATCAGAGTAGATCAACTCCCCTAAGGAATGACAAAAGAGATACCCCAGAAGATGCCATTCATAAACAAATAGCTAAAATGTCAAAAATGGAATTCAGAATATGGATGGCTAATAAAATGAATAGAATGGAGAAGAAGAATATAGAAATCCAAAGAGCTGTGCGAAAAATTTGTCTCGGAAAATCAATGAATTCAAAGACAAAATCTGGAAGGATATGTCCAGATATGACAAAATCTGGAATGAGAAAAGAAATAGCAGAGCTCAAGGAAATGAAAAAGCTATTCCATGAGCTGCAAAATACAGTAGAATACATCAGTAATAGAGTGGAGCAAGCAGAAGAAAGAATCTCTGAAATTGAAGACAAAACTTTTGAGCACTCCCAAATGCTCAAAAAGTCAGAGAGATGGAGAGCAAAAACTGATCATTCCCTGAGAGAGTTGTGGGACCACTCCAAAAGATTAAACATTCATCTTATAGGAATTTCCGAAGGAGAATAGGATGGTCCTAAAGGCACAGATGGTATATGTCAAGATATTGTGGAGGAGAATCTCCCAAACATTGCAAGAGATACAGAAATTCAGATAGAAGACAGTTTCATAAGACTCAATCTATATAATGCATTTCCTAGGCACATTGTAATTAACTTTGCCAAAGTTAATATGAAGGAGAAAATTCTACAAGCAGCCAGACATAAGAAAAGTATAACCTACAAGAGGAAGAATATTTGAATGACTGCAGATCTCTCAGCTGAAATTTTTCAAGCCAGAAGATGGTCATTGACATTCAATCTCCTAAAACAAAACATCTTTCAGCTCAGGATCCTATATTCAGCTAAATTGAGTTTTATTTGTGATGAATAAATAAAATACTTTACTGACTTAAACATGTTGAAGAAATTTGCCATAACTAAACCACATCTCCAGGGTATTCTCAGACCCATACTCCATAAGGATCAGCACCACCAACATAAACTCACCCATAAAGCCTTGAACAAAACCTAACATCCACAATGGTGAAAGGATTAAAAATATCCATTGGACATTTGAAAAACAGGCTGCCCAAAACACTACCATGCTTATCAATTCTCTCAATTAATGTGAATGGCTTAAATTGTCCTTTAAAGAGGCACAAATTGACTGACTGGATACAAAAACTCAGGCCAGATATCTGTTGCATACAAGAGTCTCACCTTATCTTAAAGGATAAAAAAACACTCAGGGTGAAGATATGGGGATCTATAATAGAGGAAAATGGAAAATAGAAAAAAGCAAGGGGCGGTGCCTGTGGCTCAGTGAGTAGGGCCGGCCCCATATACTGAGGGTGGAGGGTTCAAATCTGACCCCGGACAAACTGCAACAAAAAAATAGCCAAGCACTGTGGCAGGGGCCTGTAGTCCCAGCTACTTGGGAGGCTGCGGCAAGAGCTTTGCTTAAGCCCAGGAATTGGAGCTTGCTGTGAGCTGTGTGATGCCATGGCACTCTACCAAAGGCGATGAAGTGAGACTCTGTCTCTACAAAAAAAAAAAAAAAAGAAAAAAAAGAAAAAAGCAGTAGTTGTAATTTTATTTGCAGATACAATTGGTTTTAAACCAACAAAGATAAGGAAATTAAGGATGGACACTACATATTTGTTAAAGGAAACACTCAAGATGAAGAGATTTCAACAATTAACATTGATAAGCCCTACCAGAATGTTCCTCAATTTATAAAGCAAACCCTAACAGATGTAAATAATTTGATATCTTCGTGCACTATAACAGTTGGAGATTTTAACACCCCTTTGGCAGTTGTGGATAGATCCTCCAAAAAGAAACCAAACTAATAAATAATAGACTTAAACTCGATTGTAGAACAAATGGACTTAACAGACATCTACAGAACATTTTATCCAAATAAAACTGAATATCCATTCTTCTCATCAGCCCATGGATCATTCTCCAAAATTGATCACATCTTAGGACACAAGTCTAACCTCAGCAAATTTAAAAGAATAGATATTATTCCTTGCATCTTCTCGGGCCATCATGGAATAAAAGTGGAACTCAACAGAAACAGTAATCTTCATACTCAAACAAAGTCATGGAAACTAAATGACCTTATGTTGAATGATAGCTGGGTCAAAGAAGAGATTAAGAAGGAAATCACCATATTTTGGGACAAAATAATAATGAAGACACAAATTATTAAAACCTATAGGATATTGCAAAGGCAGTCCCAAGAGGTAAATTTATAGTTCTGGAAGCCTTCATCAAGAAAACAGAAAGAGAGGAAGTCAATAACTTATTGGGTCATCTCAAGCAACTGGAAAAGGAAGAAAATTCCAACTCCAAACCCAGCAGAGGAAAATAAATAACCAAGATTAGAGCAGAAGTAAATGAAATTGAAAACAAAAGAATCATTCAGAAGATCAATGAACCAAAAAGTTGATATTTTGAAAAGATTAATAAAATTGATAAACCTTGGGGTAACCTAATCAGAAACAGAAAAGTAAAATCCCTAATATTATCAATTAGAAATGATAAAGGAGAAATTTTTGAGCAGACACCTCAAAAATTCAAAAAATCCTCAATGATTACTATAAAAAACTCTATTCTCAGAAATATAAAAATCAGGAGGAAATGAACCAGTACCTGGAAGCACATCACCTTCCTAGACTCAGCCAGAAAGAACTGGAAATTTTGAATAGACCTATATCAAGCACTGAAATAGTATCAATTATATGAAATCTCCTCAAAAAGAAAAGTTTGGCACCAGATGGCTTCACATCTGAATTCCAACCAACCTTTAAGGAGAAAATAGTACCTATATTACATAACCTTTTCCAAAACATAGAAAAAGAAGGAATACTTCCCAACACATTTATGAAGCAAATATTACCCTGATCCCCAAACCAAGAAAGTACCAAACAAACAAAGAAAACTATAGGCCAATATCATTAATGAATATTGATGTAAAAATATTCAATAAGATCTTAGCAAACAGAATTCAACAACACATCAGAAAAATTATACATCATGATCAAGTTGGTTTTATCCTAGGGTTACAAGGTTGGTTCAACATACATAAATCTATAAATATGATACATCACATAAAATAAAAAACAAAGACCATAGGATTCTCTCAATTTATGCAGAAAAAGCTTTTGATAATATCCAGCATCCTTCCATGGTCAGAATGCTTAAGAAAATAGGCTTAGAAGGGCCATTTCTTAAACTCATAGAAGCCATATACCACAAACCCACAGCCAATATCATATTGAGTAGAGTAAAAATGAAAACATTTCCACTCAGATCTGGAACCAGGTAAGGATGCCAGTTGTCCTCACTGCTATTCAACATAGTAATGGAAGTGTTAGCTATTGCAATCAGGCAAGAAAAAATGGTCAAGGGTTTCCAAATGGGGTCAGAGGAGATCAAACTCTCACTCTTCATGGATGATTCAATCCTACACTTTGAAAACCCCAGGGACTCAACTACAAAACCCTTAGAAGTGATCAAGGACTACAGAAGTGTCTCAGGATACAAAATCAACACTTACAAATCAGTAGGTTTTATTTATGTCAACAATAGTCAAGCTGAAAATATAGTCAAGGACGCTATTCCTTTTAAGTAGTGCCAACAAAGGTGAAATGTCTGGGAATTTATCTAACAAAGGATGTGAAAAAACCTCTATAAAGAGTATTATGAAACTCTGAGAAAAGAAATAACTGAAGATGTTAACAAATGGAAAAACATACCATGCTCATGGCTGGGAATAATCAACATTGTTAAAATGTCCATACTACCCAAAGAAATCTACGGATTTAATGCAATTCCTATTAAAGCACCAATGTCATACTTTAAAGAACTTGAAAAAATAGTACTTCAATTTATTTGGAATCATAAAAACCCTTAAAGAGCCAATACATTACTCAGAAATAAAAACAAATCAGAAGGTATGACATTACTAGACTTCAGGCTATACTATAAATATATAGTAATCAAAACAAAAATAAAGAAGTAGATTTATGGAACAGAATAGAGAATCAAGAGATGATTCCAACCACTTATTGTCATGTGATCTTTGATAAGCCTATCAAAAACATTCAATGGGGGAAAGACTCCTTATTTAACAAATGGTGCTAGGTGAACTGGCTGGCAACCTATAAAAGACTGAAATTCCTTCCACTAGGAAGGAAGACTCACCTTCCACTATTAACAAAAACAGATTCTCACTGGATAAAAGATTGAAACTTAAGACATGAAACTATAAAAATACTAGAAGAGAGTGCAGGGAAAACACTTGAAGAAATTGGCCTGGGAGAATATTTTATCAGAGCCACCCCTGGGCAATGGAAACAACACCAAAAATATATTACTGGGATCTGATCAAACTGAAAAGCTTCTGCACAGCCAAGAACTCAGTAAGTAAAGCAAACAGATAACCTTCAGAAGTGGAGAAAATTTTTGTAGGTTATGCTTCTAACAAAGGTCTGATAACTAGAATCCACAGAGAACGCAAACTAATTGATAAGAAAAGAACAAACAACCCCTTTTCTATGTGGGCAAGAGACTTGAACAGAAACTTCTCTGAAGAAGACAGGTGCATGGCCTACAAACACATGATGAAATGCTCACCATCTTCAATCATCAGAGAAATGCAAATCAAAACCACTTTGAGATATCATCTAACTCCAGTAAGAGTTGCCCATATCTCAACATCCCAAAACTATAGACGTTGGCATGGATGTGGAGAGAGGGAAAAGGTTATGCACTGCTGGTGGGAATGCAAGCAAATATGACCTTTTTGTAAATAAATTTGGAGAATACTCAAGGAACTAAAAGTAGACCTACCGTTCAATCCTGCAATTCCTCTACTAGCTATATACCCAGATGATCAAAAATCATTTTACAACAAAGACATTTGCACCAGAATGTTTATTGTAGCCCAAATCATGATTGCTAAGGCAGCAACAGTTCCAGTGCCCATTGACCCATGAATGGATTAACCAATTGTGGTATATGTACAGCATGGAATACTATGCAGTCATAAAAAATATGGAGACTTCATATCTTTTATGTTTACCTGGATGGACCTGGAACATATTATTCTTTTTAAAGTATCTCAAGAATGGAAAAATGTATCTAATGTACTCAATACTACTATGAAATCAATAATCAATATATAATCAGCTATACATTCATATGAATGGTAAAACATAACCAGAAAGTAGAAGGGAAGAGGGGAGAGATGGGTGAGGAGGTGGGAGGAGGGAGGATATTTGGGGGAACCTCAATGTGCATAATGCAATGGTACCTATCAAAACTATTAAAAAAAAGAGTATAATTGTCTTACCACAACAAGTAAGTAAGCAAGGTGATGGATGTGTTAATCAGTTCAATGCAAGCATTTCACATTGTATATCAAATCAGTACACTGTACCCCATAAATGCATTAGTGTACACAGTTATCATTTAATAAAGGAAAAAAATCAGAGGTTGCCAGAGAGTAGGGATGAGGGAGGGATGAATATGCAGAACACGAAGGGCTTTTAAGACAGTGAAGCTATTTTTAATGAAACTATAATGATCAATACTTGTCATTACACATTTGTACAAACCCAAACAATGTGCAGTAACAACAGTGAACCCTAATGTAAACCATGGACTTTGAGTGATGATGATACATTAATGTAAATTGATTCATTGACTGTAACAAATGAACCACTCCAGTGAGAAATGTTGACAATGGAGGAGCTATGCATGTATGGGAGTTAGAAGTATATGATAAATCCCTGTACTTCCTCTTAGTATTGTTGCAAATCTAAAACATCTCTAAAAAATAATGTCTAATAAAAAATTTTTAAAGACAGCTCACATAATATACACAGGGTGCCAAAAAAGTATATACACTTTTTAAGATAGAAAAGAACTGTATTAAAATTATAACACTCAATTCATGTTTAACTGATGAAATTGTTGGAGATACAAGATATAGTATTTAAGATAACAAATGTTATTGGTATATATTAAGTAATACAATTTTAATATAGCTTTTTTTCTTAAAATGTGTATACATTTTTTGGCATCCTCTGTATTTTGATGAAAGACTAAATTTTTTTTCTCCCTGATATAAGGAACAAAATAAAGATGTCTGCTTTCCCCACATTAATTCAATATCATATTGAACATCCTTGCAATAAGGCAAAAATAAATTTTTGCAATAAGGCAAAAAATAAATAAAATGAATAAAGATTAGAATACAGAAGTAAGATGGTCTCTATTTGAAGCTAATATGATTATTTAGGTAGAAAACCAAATAACCTATACTAAAAATCATTACTATAGTTAAGACAAGATTTCAGTAAGGTTGTAGAAAGTACAATTTATACATAAAAATACTTGCAAAGTTACATGTATGAAAAAATAATTAGGAAATATAAGTTAATAATTTCCTTTACAGTAGCACCAACAAATATAGAATACTTACAAGCAGTGTGGTGCCTGTGGCTCAAGGAGTAGGGCGCCGGCCCCATATGCCCAGGTTGGTGGGTTCAAACCCAGCCCTGGCCAAAAACTGCAAAAATAATAATGAAAATGAAGAAGTACAAACAAACTGAATTACATAATAAACCCCCACACTGAAATCTACAAAACAGTGCTGAGAGAAATTGGAGCAATCTTGAATAAATATTGGCATTTACTATATTTATGAAGGGAAGACTCAGTATTGTTGCGGTGACAAATACCACCTTAGCTTTAGCCCAATTCTAAAAAAAATTTCCAGAAGACATTTGTAGTAATTTTCAAGTTGATTTTAAAATTAACCTGGAAATTAGAACAATGTACAATAACCAAAGCAATTTTTAAAGTGAAGTTGGAGGAGTAAAGCTGGAGTACTTGATCTTCCAGATTTCAAAACATACTGTAAAGATATAGGCATGAAGACTGTGCGGTATTGGTGAAATACAGACATGAAAATTAACTTAAATGAATCTAAACAACACAATTATAGAGAGATGAAAGGGGTGGTTTTCTGTTAGAAATTGCACTATTTTGAACTGAGCATAATTATTTTTAAGTATATCATATTTTAATGTCCTCTTCAGGACTGTCAGATATTAATGTAATAAGAAACCTAGAAATATTTCTCACTAAAGACTAAAGTAATTATCAGTCCTCCAACTTTAAGTTATAAAGTAGCTTTTTGTTTAAATTCATTTATGAGCTAATATGTCATCATAGGTGTATTCTCAAAAACATATATAGAGTAGAATTTTGAATTTAAAACTTATTGTATGAATGTGGCTCTAAATGTTTTATATGTGTGATAGCAGTGTTGTTATATAGAAAATCTTTTGCACTATAAACACTTTCATCTTTATTAAAATTTAATATAGATGCCATTTGAAACAATATTCATAGGCATATAATTTTATATGTGCAAAATCAGAAAATATGTTTTCATTGTCTTCTCATTAGTTGTATGAATGTTTGGAGATAAGTCAAACTTTTAAGAGTTATTTACATTAAAAGAAAATTTGCAAATGTGTATATATATGTTTACCATATAATGCTGAATCATATTTCTCTCAAGATCATAAGATCTTTAAAATGTGTTTATATTTTTATTTTATGCATTTTGAGAGAGAAAGGGTTGGTTGTGGTTCTAAATCTTCATTTCTTATTCTCTAGAGTGGCAGATGCTCACATATTTAGCCCATGAATCTAATATGTCTGTGACAAGTTAAACTTAAAATCACAAGCAGAGATTTTAGTTTTCTCACTTCAAATCCTATGAAAAAAAATGAGCAATCTAAACTGTCACAATGCAGCGGCCTTTTCTTTGAATAGATTTTGGAATCACTACAAACCTACAAGTTTTGAAATACAGCATATAAAGTTTTGCACGCATCTCCACACTCCTCATTATTCTACAGTTATTTTACATCGTGTTTTCTGAATAAACTGAAATGAATCACAAATAGGAAATCAGATTCTGAAAATGAAAATCGAGTTTATGATGTTTTACATATAAAAGAGGAAGACCAAGGCACATAACCTCATTTTTTCTATCACTTTTTCTTAATACCTGCTGCAATTATCACTAGGTTGATCTTTAACTCTTCTTTCTATGATTCTCACATTCAATTTATGCTCTTCCTAATTAATTACTTAAAAATACACAAGCATTCATGCACGTGCCTGGGCAGATGCACACATACACATACACACATTTGGGGGAAGACAACAGAACAAACTTATTCTTGTTTCCTAATCTTGGACTTTCTTTTTCCTTTGGGTGTGACCTGAATATTACTAACAGATCTGGTTTTCCCAAGGGACCCAGTGGACTTTCTTCTATGCTTCTGTTGTTTAATCTCTCTTGGCTCTGAAGCCAGATTTTATACCAACCTTGATTTGTCCACTGCTACTTGCCTCTGTTAATGAAGACAATACCAAGTAGCTAATTTTTTTAATATATAGTTTTCATGTTAAGTAGCTTAGTCAAAGAGATTTAAAAGCAGAATATGTCACTTGTTTTGTCAACATTTTACTTTAGTACATTATCAACAGATGATTGATAAGATTTTGAACCAGCAGTTGTCTTTAAATAGCATCTCTCCATTTTATTCTGGACCTCACTACAGATTGCCTGGAAACAGCAGATAGAATTAAGGACCCATTGGTTCATTTGTTGAAACACTTACTTCACAAATCAGTCAATTTGTCCTTTGCTTTAATTTAATTTTATAATCCTGTTAAAAGTTAAATTTTTTTGCAAATTCTATTAAGGGGGAAATGGGAAGGAACTTGGTGAAGTCATTTACCTCTTCTCAAAGATAGAAACAGTAAACATTTTGTTTGTAAACCTTCTTAAGGAAATGGGATCTATCAAGGCACAGAAACCTTGAAGGCAGGAAGCAACATTTTACCAACAATTTAGACAAACTAATAGTTCTACTTGGGTCAATTAGGCTTTTACAGGAGCAGTATAGAAAATATTTTGCAACTCCATTTTAGTTTCAGAATAAAGTGAAATATACTGGTTATTTAGTGAGTACTCTGGGCAATAGTAGAATTAATGAAACAAGACTATGGAGTTATAGTAAAAAGACATCAAAATGGACGTTATTTCCCTTCCCTTCCCAATATATGGAAGTATTTCTCTGAACTATTGAATCATTCAGTAGATGCATTTATGAAATTGAATGTTAGGAATTACTGAATTTTTATAACTTCTTTCCAACAATTATATCTAACAAAGAATTAAGAATTAAATGATAACACGGGATAGTCCAGTGAAGTGATGTAAATCCAACTTGAGTCCATTTGCCTATTCTCTAACTTTCCTAATAATTAGTTTCCACAACTTCTTTGAATGACTCACTTGACCACATCATAGTTCTTCTAGCAATATTCTTTTTCTTATATTACCATTATTAATGACAAAAATGATAAATTACTTTTTAAGAACAATTAAAGTTAACAAAGGACTCTCACGGACATTATTTAATCCTTATGACAACCTCATGAATGACCAATTTTAGGTATTATTATTTTTAACCAAAGGATCAAAACTTGAAAACTTTCATCAACTTTTATGGATTTAAGTTCTTTAAATCACTCACTAGACACATGTTAAGATTCTAAAGCTGTAATCTATAATCAATTACCAAGGAATGACATTGAGAAGGCTAATAGTCCTTTGAAATTGTAAACAGAATGTTGTCTGTAGACATTGAGGAGAAATGATTTTCATAACATTCTCAAACGATATTCGGGGTCTGAATATAATCAAGGAATAAGGATTTAACTGAGTTTTCTTTTTCTTGTTCATATGATTTGGATATCCTCCTGATAATAAACTTCTGTACTTAATTCAGTAATTGCTATGTTATATTATTGACTCATTTGGGGAAGAGACAAAAATATAGACAATTGCATTTTGATCTGTTGTTTTTCACTACTGAGGCATGAGTGCCATAGGAATTTGATTAACTGATCATTTTAGTGTAGCAATCTGGTTTATTGTGGGCCTGCAATCTCTGGTCATGCTGGCAGTCTTAGTGCATTTAAATTGATTTCCTCTTATATAGCCTTCCCAGCTGCCCCATCTTTCACTCCTTGACATCATTGTTCTAGTGCAGATTCTGTCATCTCTCACGTAGATTACCACAGTTTCCTTAGTAATTTTTTTTTCTTTTTTGCAGTTTCTGGCCGGGGCTGGGTTTGAACCCGCCACCTCTGGCATATGGGATCAGTGCCCTACTCCTTTGAGCCGCAGGCACTGCCATCCTCAGTAATATTTTTGTGTCCCTTTCTTTATTCTTCACACTACAAAGTGGTATTTTAAAATGTTTAATGTCAGATTGTACCTTTTTAAATCTTCAATCTCTTCTCATTGATCTTAATATAAACTCTGGATTTTGCAAGTCTTGACCCCCTTCTTGATTCTGCAACCTTATATTTCATTTATTTACCCTTTGTCTTCTTCATTCCAACAATATCAAGTAAGTCTCTTCTGATTCTTCAAAAATTCCATGACTCCTTATAGCATCCAGGTTTTTTTCATAGGCTGTTCTATGAATACTCTAGAGCGGTGGTTCCCAAAGTCTAGTCCCCAAAACTACAGCATTAACATATTCTTGGAACTTGTTAGAAATGCAAAATCTTGTTTACATACAATATCTATTCTGTTTTTGTTTTATTTTAACAAGCTTTTTATTTGTGCTTGAGTTGCGGAACAACTGTTCATATAGCATTTTTCTCCTATCTTTTGCCCCATTAAGCCTTACTCAGTCAGCTTAGATCTTCTCTGAGGAACATCTATGATTTTCCAAGTTTCCCAGAAAACCCTCCAATTCCCACAGAATTAATATTATCCACATACTACATATACATGTATATTTATGAACCTGTGGAAAATTCTGATTCAGTTATTTAGATAGGAATGTGAATATTAAAATGCACATATATTTTTGGATGATCCTTCTTATAATTCCAATTTTTAACCACTGATATAAAGACTCTAGTTAAGAAGATCAGTTTTGAAGAGGATCAGAGAAAAGGTGCTTTTGTGGTAGAAAGAGGATAATTACATTATGAGAGAAATGGTTTTTGTTTTTGGTTTATTTATTTGTCTTACAGTGAAAAGACCAGAGTATATTTATATTTTGAGGTCTAAGAAGTTACATAGAGAGGTTTGAGTGACAGAAGAAAGAGAATTTGATAGATTCAGACAAATTTGTAATGAAAGGATAAAAGATATAGTACCTTGGTGAAGTACAAAGAAATAAAGAGATACACTACTTTTCAGGGCCAGAAAGGTAACAGATAGAGTAGAAGATAAAATGTTTTACCTCCAGGCTCAAGTAGAAAAACTTCCTACCCCTTCCCCCTGCTACCCCAGATTCCATCCTTCCTAGCATTAACTTTCTTGAGTGAAAAAGTGTCTAGAGATGTTTTCTAAAACTGCTTTTAATATTTGCCCAAAGAAAATTCACAGAAAAAAAAGGAAGAAGGGGAAGAAAAATGACAAAGTTATGAAGAGTTGAACAAAACTCTTTCTGAACAAAATTAGAAGATCTTACATGAGTTACACATTCTAGAAAGAAGGATAAAAATGATATTAAGTCAGGAAAAAAGATGAATAGACTGGAAAATGATGTTTTAAAATTGTGCGTCAAAGATACCTCTTTTAATTTAAAAGGCACATGACAAATTAGGAAGAGATTTTCTATATAAGTGGCAAGTATTGAGTTATTATTCTTAACATATGGTGTGCTTATGTCAGGAAGAAACAGATAATCATCCCCATAAGTGAAGTCCTTCTAATAGACTTATAATAGCATTTTTTAAAAATTATTTTTAATTATTATTGGTACCTAATATTTATTGGGTACATGCAATGTTTTTATATAGGCATAATGTGAATTAATCAAATCAGGATAATCCAGGTATTTATCATTTCTTTGTATTAGGAATGTCCAGGATTCCTGAGATTTTTATCGTCTTTGGGACTTTTTTTTTTGAGTCATCTGCTTTGCCAGTCTATTTCTTTATTAGTACCATAGGGTGCTACTTTCAGTGGAAATTTAATATTTGGTAGGGAGTTATTTCCTTCATTTGTTCCCCTTTCAAAATTATTCAGGAGATTTTTTATGTTTTTTTATATTAATTTAAGAACATTTGTATTTATTAAAAAGTCCATTGGAATTTTAAATGAAATTTTGATTAGAATAATGATTAATCTCAATTTAATGTATAGGTAATTGACATATTAACATTACTTAAGCCATTTTATTCAGGAGAGTATTCAAAATACTCTATTGTTTTCAACTTTGTACTTCTGACTGAAGTTTTATTTATTTCTTCATTCCACCATTGTATATAGTTTCCTAGGTATTTAATTTTATTTTCCTATACATTGCTTTTTTCTGTTTATAGCGATTGATCTAAGAAATCTAGATTCAAACATAAAGTCCTATTATTAACAGGGTAGTTCATTAATTAGATTTAATAAATTTTCTAGAGTAGTTTGATAGTTCTTAGAGTGATTCTGTTGATTATCAAGTTGCACAATCACATTGTATATAATATTAAAATAATTTTTTCTTATGTAACTAAACTTCATGGATTCTATCTGTAAGAGAAAACGGACAGAGACAATTAGAGCACATATCTCTATTGTTTTATCATTAAATATGCCTTTTTGCTCTTGGTGTCATATTGATACAGGACAGGTGGCCCCCAGTCAGCTCAGCCGACCTGAGCTGAAGGACTTGCCGCCTCCACCTTGGCGGTGTCAGTGTGGTGGCAGCCAAGAGTGGAACCAGCAGGCTGGAGGATAGGCAAGGGGGGAGAACCTCTGACCCCCACCGGAGGCTCCAATAGCCAGATGAGCCAGACAACTGCCAGGGAGACACCAGCGCCTTGGTGTCTCCTTCACTTTACACTTAGGACTAAAAAGGGAACCCCCATTTCCTAAGCCTAGGTCAATTTCATGTGAATTTCCTAGGCCCTAATTCCACTAATGAACTGTGTCCATTCATTAATACATTCATTCACCTTGCCCCGTGAAAGGGACTGTGTTCATTCATTGATACATTCATTCACCTTGCCCCGGCAAAAGGGACTGTGTTCATTCATCCTGGCCAAGGAACACATGCACCTATATATATCCCAAGACAGGGAGAGACCGGGAGAGAAACGGAGAGAGCTTTTCTCTCCGACTTGACTTCTCTCTCTCTACCGGAAGCTTTAGTGTTTTTGTATTCTTTTCTGTAAATAAATTCTGTCTTACCACTGATCTGTTATCCACAGATTTATTCTTCAAATCACCGAGACCAAGAACATGAAATTCTAGTATCAATATAAGATACATTTTCCAATATTATTAAAGGAATATACTCCCATTTCTAGTTTTTTTAATGGTCTGTAATATTTAATTTTATACAATAGTTTATAAATATCTGGTAAAATGATAATTTTTAATTTTTTTTTTTTGAGACAGAGTCTCACTGTGTCAGCACTCGGTAGAGTGCTGTGGCGTCACAGCTCACAGCAACCTCAAACTATTGGGCTCAAGTGATTCTCTTGCCTCAGCCTCCCAAGTAGCTGGGACTACAGGTGCCCGCTGCAACACCCAGCTATTTTTTGTTGCAGTTGTCATTGTTGTTTAGCTGGCCCGGGCCGGATCCGAACTCACCAACTTTGGTGTACGTGGCTCGCGCTGTAACCACTGTGCCCTGGGTGCCCTGGGTGCCAAGCCTAAAATTCTTATAAATAAATTAATAATTAATTTTTATAGATCTTCTATAAATTGTCACAGTACTGACTGAATACATTAGTATTAGCTGATAGCCATGATTCATTAGTTTTAACAGGCAACTGCATATAATTTTCTAACATTTTGTTTTTGATAGTTACATGGTAGAGAGATTTTTAAGGAACTTAAAACCTAGTATCACTATTTTCTTGTTTTTGTTTTATAAAAAATAAAAATGGTACCGATTTAAACTCCCACCTGAAGCATATAAGAATAATCTGGTTCAAGTACCTCTGTCATCATGAAATAATTTACCAATATCTTCAAAAACTTAATAGGCAGGCCTTTTAAAAATTGTATTGCTTAATTTTTGTTGAGGTGGAATATTTTCCTGTGTTTCTTAGCAATTTGTCTTTCCATTTAAATTTATATTAAAAAGTTCTTTTGCTTGAATATTGAACATTCCAGTATGCTATGGTTCAGGTGAACATCTGCTTGCTCAATTTACCAAGTGGCAGTAGGTACCATTGTCACTAACAGAAAGTTTTTTTATATAAGTAGTGAAATACTATATTTATTCAGAGAGAAAAGAAATTTCCTAAGTGAAGCATCTATAATAATACTATTTCTAATATTGCATCTCTAAAAAATGCCTGGGCAGCCACCTTTGTCAATACATTTATGTATTAAAAACGGGCACCATTCAGGACATAGATTGTGAAGAAATAGATGAATGAGTCAAATGCTAAAACATACATGTCATGACTACTTGAGATAACATGAATGTTTAATGAAAATTTAGATTGTAACAACCTATGACTTTCATTATGTGGACATTGAAAAATACATTTTGCGTATTAAAGTTTACAAAATCACACACTATGAATTTATAAACAGTGTTTTTAAATAAAACAATTTAATATCAACAAATATATTACTATCTATAGAAATTTGATGAATAGGTAATTTCACTATTAACATAGCATTAGTCTGTGTAAACATGAATTTACTGATTTATCCCTTTCCAAGGAGTAACGCACTTTATTTCTTCTTAAAATATATCTGAAGCATATTATATACAAAAATAAGGACATATTTATCAGTATATGGCTGAATAAATGTTCATAAATGGAACATGAACGTAGAACCAGGGAACCAGATTAATAACCTGAACAAAAGAAGTACCACAGAAGTTCCCTCATGCTTCCAGTAAATAACCATTATTTTGCCTGCCCTCTAAGAGCTTAGTTTTGCCCACTTTTGTGTTTGTAACATATGCAAGATAAATATTAAAAATGGATCTCATGGAGACAGAGTAGAATGATGGTTATCAGGGGCTGGGAAGGTTGGTGGGGGAAGAGTGGATAAAGTGGGGATGCTTAATGGGTGCAAAAATATAATTAGATAGAATGAAAAATATTTGATGGCATGACAAAGTGACTATAATCATCAATAAGTTAGTGTACACTTTAAAATAGCTAAAAGAAGAGAACTGGAATGTTCCTTATACAAAGAAATGATAAATGCCTGAAGTGATGGATACCCAATCATCCTTGATTTGATTAATACACATTGTATATACACATTGTACTATATAACCATAATAATTAAAAATAAATAATTTTTAAAAGACTTAAGCACTGTGTTGTATTTTCTTGATACAAAAGGAAAGAATAAAATAAAACAATAAATTCTTTGAGTATCTCAAGAAGACACTGTATTAAATTATAGTCATGCAGTTTTATCTTCACCCTAAATATTTAGAAGCTCATGACTTTCCACCGTACCAGGTGAAGCGACTGCGCTCAGAGCAAGTGCTTAGTTTTAAACCGTGTCTATGCTCCTCAACTCAGTGTTCTCGTCAGCGCCTCCTAAGTGTAATTATCTCTTTACCTGCTCTGAGGCTGGAAGTGGCCTGCTTGTGCATGCACTGAAGCTCACTGCCAAATGGAGACAATCAAGGTTTATGAGGCTTGAACATTTGTCCCACCAAAGTAAAATTTGGGAAGATTGTTAAGCGTTGGAATCACTGGGTTTGGACCAAATATGAGGTATTCAGCAATTGAGGAGAATGTTAGTGTTTATTGTTTAATCCATTCTTATACCCTGAAGTGTGATATGTTTATATGTAATGAAAACTTCCTCGCTATAGTTTCCTGCCTTTCTCCCTAGCTGAAGGAACTTGTATATTGCTAGTTTTCAGGGACATCTGAGAATAGGCCTCCTGTTTCCATATTCTCCACAGAAGCAGCCCTTCACTGAGAGTGAGGTGGGCTCCCTTGCCTTTGTTGTGGCCCAGATGTGCTTACAGGTAAAGTGGCAAACTGGAAAGAAAACAGTATAAAATTTATGAGGAAAAAAGGCAAAAATCGGAATGATTAACAGCTCTTAAAGAAATGTAATCTGTTACTTAAAATCTAAAAAGCAAAAACTCAAAGATCTATGTTGCTTCACTGGTAAATACTTCCAAACATTGAAGGTAACTTTTGGGTTAACTTTTCTGGAATTAGAAAGAGAAGAAACATTTGCTGAATGTGTTACAAAATCAGTTCTGAAAAAAATAAATAACAAAAGGAAAATTAGGGATCATTTTCTTTGTGGATGCAGAAAATACATGTTAGCAATTCTATCTAGTACCGTGATCTAGTGAGGTAAGATTATAGAGAGCTTAAACGCAGGGATTCTGGACCTTGATAGCCTCAACATCCCAGGTAATTTCACTGTTAACACTATAATCATCTATATGATTCTACGCAAGTTGCTTTATCCTCCATCTATCTCAATTTCCCCATTTGGTCAAATGGTAATACAGTGATAGTTGCTCACAAAGCTCTTGTTAAGTTTAAATGCATTTGATGTATCAATTTCTTAGGACAGTGCCCAGCAAGTCATACTCATAATACGAATATTAGCTTTTAGAATCATTTATTCAGATTCCTTGGATAAAACACTCTGAACAAAACAGTGAAGCAATCCCAAGGACTCTGTCCCTGCTTCAATCAGGAGTGGGATTTTATCTGTAGACCCAAGTACTTCTGGTGGGACTGCTGCTTTAGGGCATCACATGTGCCCTTGTAGGTTTTATTCTGCACAAGTCAGCTGTACAGACTACTACATGGGCAACTGAGCTGCACAAAGCACAGCCCTTCTCTACTCCTCCAGATCCTGGCCACTCCCTGTAGACTGATATATCTTCATATGACCTCTTGGAGTCTGTACTCCACTCACCTGCTTTGAAAAACAGATTGGAAAAGAGACTGTTTCCCTGCCTGAATTGACCTTTTGCCCTTTTTCCAGCCTACCCTGCAAAAATTCAAAAATTATTCAAAAATTTCCATTGAATAAAAAAAATAAGATAGTGCAGTTCAGTATGGACTGTTTCTTCAGGGTCTGTTAGGGATAAAACTTTTCATAACTCAGGAGTGCCTATGCTATCCCATGAGGGACAAGGTTCAGTTCTCTCACTGGGGAGACATACTTTGTTGATGACATGAATTGGAACAGTAGAAACCTTAAAGCCCCAAAACCAGAAACTGGGTTTGAATCCTGGGTTGGTTCATTTATTTGCTAACCTTCACCTCATCACTTATTTCCTCTCTAAAAAGAAGTATTATGGCCACCTCTTCAATTGTTATCACAACAAAATAAAATAAAAATTTTAAATTCTATGGGAATTTAAAGCACATGTAGTGAGAATACGATGGAGTCTGTCAGGCTAGGGCAGACACAACACAGCTGTTCTGGTTGCTTCAGGTCCTACCTGACCTTCACCCGCTGTCGCCCATTCTTACTGTTTTGTAAACTTAGCTCCCACCCTCCCTCCCAACTATCTTGAGTAGGTTAGGTGATTTGATTTAGGAAATTGACTTTTTTTTTTTTTTATTGTTGATGATTCATTGAGGGTACATTAACTTTTAAATTAAAATGTTAATTGTTTATGAGTCATGGGTTCTGTCGATTATTGTCTAAGATAAGGGTCAACATGGTCTTCACTCTGAACTCAAATGTATAGAACTTCAGTGTTAAAAATGGAAGATCAGAACAGTCTCGGGAGAGGCTACTCTTACAGTTTTCCAGAATCACGGCCTCCTGACAAAACTGGTGGAACTATCTCTGTCTCTGTGTATTGGCTGATAGTGACAGGCAGCTGAACCTTCTTCCTCCAGTAACATTTCTGGCTGGAAGAAACAGTAACATGAAGGAACCCCTACACTGCTCTTGTAAGTACTGTGTAAGTGCTTCCGGGGAAGCCTAGTGGTCTCCTAGGCAGGTGGGCCTGGGGGTACAGTGCTCCAACACTCCCAGCAACACTCCTGGGAGGTCTCCTGGGATCTTGGGGCCCTGCACTATGCACTGGCCATCACTAGTCACTAGGGTCCTCCTGCTTTATTCTGGTTGCACACAGAGAACTTTAGTTCTCGTCAGTTCTGGTTTTGTTCTCGAGAAATTTGGCGTTTCTGTATCTGGTGTGTCTTATAGCGGCTCAGGCCTCAATCCCAAATGACAGCTGTATTTGGCTGATTGAGGTGTATTCCGTCTGATTGGTCTCAGTATGGCTATCCCCCAATAACTAAAAAATAATGAAATTTTACTGTAACATGGCCAGGCTGACGTATCTATCATCTATGTTTTTATTTATTTATTTTTATTTTTATTTTATTTTTTATTGAGATGGAGTCTCTCTTTATCGCCCTTGGAGCTGCTGTCACACAGCTCACAGCAATCTCCAACTCTTGGGCTTAGGCGATTCTCTTGCCTCAGCCTCCGAGTAGCTGGGACTACAGGCACCTGCCACAATGCCTGGCTATTTTTTGTTGCAGTTTGGCCAGGGCCGGGTTTGAACCTGCCACCCTCAGTATATGGGGCCAGTGCCTTACCCACTGAGCCAGAGGTGCCACCCTCTATTATCTTGACTCTAGAGAAAAGTGGTCTTTGAATGGATCCTTGAATTCTTATAATATCACATTGTTTAAAAATACAAATCTTGTTAAAATATTTAGGTTTATTTTTTTCCTGGTGAAATTTATGAGTTTAAAAGCAGTAATTAAAAGTATATTTATATATAATTTACAGGATGTAAAAATGGTTAACTGAAAAATATTTAAAACCTTGATAAATTGCTAAGATAAATAAATTAGGTAATTAAAAGCTTAATAGTCTGAATAAAATATATGTTTAAAAACTGGAAAATATAAATTCTGCTTCTGTTTGTACATCTGTCTGTTTGTGTTTCTGTGTATGTCATGTGCCTGTGATATTTCACTATCAAAATATGCAAAAGAGCTTTAATTACTTGGTTTAAAACAGCTTTAATTAATTGGTTTAAAAAAAAGTAAGTGCTTACATCAAGCATTTTATCAGGAAAACAGAAAAGAACTCAACTGCCTTTTTGTTCAGGTGACTCTGGTATTCTTTGATAAATAAAATTAGTTTTCAACCTGCTATTAAAGTTCAGATGCTCAAAGATTATAAAACTGGCACCTGTGTAACTTTTCTAAATTTTCTAGATTTAACTGTGAGATTATGTTCTTGATTTTGAGCCTCTGAATTCTGAGGTCTAGAGAGGTAGCTATGGCAAGGCCTAAGGGACTTGTTCTCTGTACTTGGGCCAGCAGCTACAGGACACAAAGTAGCCCACATGGCCCCTTCTTCCCTGCTCAAACTTTGCCCCCTGCCTACTCTGATAGAAACTGAACTGCCTAGTCTTCCTGCTTTCTGTCTTGAACTCTGTACTTGGTAAGTGAATTAAGGATACAGATGGGTCCTGTTCTTTGCAGCCATCTTTGATGCCATGTGTCTATGTGAGACTTAGGAGGACTGGGAAAAACATCAGAGATGGTACCTATGTTGTGGTTTCAGAACACTTCTCAGTAACTTAAAACCTTAAAGTCATGTTACGTTTCATAAAATGTCTGAGTCATTTATAAAATGTAATATTTCAGCTGTTATGATCTTTTGGAAAGCTGAGTCTTTGTCAAAGAATAAGATTTTGCCTTTTCAAAATCTTTGTTATCAGTTTAGCCAAGTGAATAATCAACATTATAGCAAACTGTGATTCTGTTTGGTGAAAAGTGGTTTTGTGAGAGTAAGAAAGATCAAACAGACAGAAAAATAACATTGTGTAACAAAGGATCTTGTGTGGTAAACTTTGTCCTGAACAGAATGACTGCTTATTTAAGAAAGTAAAAAGCAGAGCAAAACAGAAGGTTTAGGATGTTTGTAAATTTTCTGTGAAGGTTAAATAGAACTCATAAAAGGACATTTGTGGAGGAATTGGCATGTGATCCAGTTGGCTGTATATTGCTTTTAAAATCTTTTGACTTGTGATCCTATTTGAACAAATGCTTTAATTCTTTGATATTTGATAAACCTTCCAAAATCAAAACTCTAAATTTGGTCTTTTTAAAATATTAAAACCACTGAAAATCTAAGAAAGACATATTAGGTTTATTAAATGTATTAAAGCTGTATAGGAAATATTGTCAAATATGAAATGGTGGTTAATTTTCTGTGGACTATGTTTTTGTGTGTACATAATATTTTGTATATATATATATTTATAATATAAAAATTAGTCTGTCTTAGTTATGTTATCAGTAATAATTTTTGATTCATCTCCAAAGGTGTTTTTGTAACTGGCTAAGTTTAAAGTTTGTCCTTCAAGGAAAGTGATGGAAGGGTTGACAGCCTTTCTTGAATACAAATTTCTGATAACTTTAGAGATCAAATTCCATCAGACTAAAAGCAAACTTCCAGGACATTAATTAGAATGCTAAAACAGAACAGAAATTAATTACACAGGAATGACTAATTTTTTATGACTTTTTGTTTAAAACATTGCTGACTCTTTCAGTGTTCTATTTTCCAGAAGTAAAGAAAACCTTTTCCATCTTGTGAGCTATTTATAGCTTTCAGGTATATATACTTATAAGCAAAATGTGAAACATTTATTTTTCTCTTTTTTTTAATATCTCTGGAATTTGAAAACCATTTGTAAGTATTCTTAATTTCTGACAATATAGTTATTTGCATAAGTTCAATAAGAATTTGTTTTCTTCTATATGACACAATAAAAAATACTAGTTATTTTACCAAGACTTTGACTAGAATAACATATTCTGAGGTGTCCAGACTGTGTTAAGTAATTAAGGTTGACTTTATAAGGGCAATAAAAGCCTGTGAGAAAAACTGCCCAGATACCTCATCAATACCATTTCCTAATCTGCAGTGAGTAAAGAATGTCACTTTCGGACAGGTCCGGAAATTCTAATTTGCATTAGGACCTTGAGAAAAGAGAAATTTTCCCAATGTGTATAGGTATCGAATGGTACAGATGAAACCTGGCTCATGAGAAGCTTTCGAGTCTAACCTGAGATTCCATATGAAACGTTCCAGCAAAGCCAATTTTAAAACAAAGAAAAGCCTAGATGGCTAATAATTTTTATTACTGCACTTTATGCAAATGGTCATACCCAGTATACTGAAAGTACAGTTTATTTTGGCAACTACATTGATTCTGCTGTAACGTATTTTTAGTAAAATGGGAAATTGGAGATAGAAAAATATGATTCAAAAAATAAGATACGGTTGTCTACCTGTATTAGAGTCCAGCCTTGTCTTCAATGCCAGCTCATAAAATGAGACACAGCTGTTTAACTAATCTGATCTGTTAATAAGACTAAGAGACTGGCCAAAGAATATTGAATTACAGACAGTAGTTAGATTTGCTCTGATTTGTTTTTTCTTCCTGCTTCTTCACCCTGAAATAACATATTGAGTTTTAATGTGTAAAATCTTTTTTTTTTTTTTTTTGCAGTTTTTGGCCAGGGCTAGGTTTGAACCCGCCACCTCCGGCATATGGGGCCGGCACCCTGCTCCTTTGAGCCACAGGCGCCGCCCTAATGTGTAAAATCTTTAATTTCAAAGTGGGCACTGAAAAAAAAAAAGTTAAAAATATTTACCCCAAAGTACACGTCTCTGACATATCTTGGAATGACTGTCCCAGAAGTAACATTGCAAAAGCTTGCTGAGAATATTTGTCCCCATCCACAGACTACATGCCAAAAGAAGTTTGATTAGAATTGTCTCTGACTCTAAGACTGACGGGAAAGAAACTGCAAAAGCCTTAAGGCTCAACAAAGATCACCTGTTGGCTACACTGGGCAAAATCTATGCAGTGTTAAATACTATCTGCTGAGTCTATAGATACCTCAGAAGAAATTGGAACCTAAATAAAAAATCCCCAGTAAGTGGTGTGGCTGCAACATGGTCTCACAAGTGGCCCCACACCCAACTGATTTTCAGGAATATTCACTCGAATTGCCCAAAACTTTGCATCAATTCCATAGAGACCCTTAAAACTTAATATTATCTTAAGAACTGTGCTAAGGCTATAAATAAGAATACTAATGTTTTCATCATACAAACCTTACCCTTGAAACCAAGAACTTGTAGATTTATAGGTGACTGCTAAGTGGTTTCACTTTTTTACCCTGGACACAACCCTGACTCCATCCCTGTCAGTGGAAGGATGCCAGAATGAGCCTCTGTTTACTTCTTTACCCTGGAATAGTTTTTGAGATATTTCTTCCAGACCCTGCATTCCAGTAACAGATCCAACCAGACCAAGAAATTTACTCAGCTGGTTTTGCACCCTCTACCCAAGATGCCTTCCTGACATTTCAAGGCCTCTAGCAGATGACCTTTCATCTCTGTCATGACAAGCCCAGCCACCTCCCGAGTGACACTATGTCACGCTCTGAATTGCTTAAGATGAAGCCCCTTCCCTGCTTCCTGAAACCTATGTACGTTCCAGCTGGTAACCAGGCTATCCTCAGGACTTGGAAGGAAAGACCTGACAAACTCAAGGGAAAGAAAGTAGAATGGCTTTGGTGACATCTTATTTACAACCCCTACAGCAGTCAAGTTGTTTAGATTACATCATTCCTGCATCTAGCCTTATCCCCTGAGAAAAACCAGTGAACTCAAGCTAGATCAAGGGACTACAGAACTGTGTAAATGAGGGTTAAAAGCTTCAGTTGTTGGGATGAGAAGTATATTGTTTTCAGACATCATTTAGTGTGCCCCTTGTTGTCTTTTATTAACTGTGCTATGTGTGTTCCCAGTGTAATTTTAAATCTATCCCTTACCCAAATAAGTTTAATACCAGGACAAGTGCAATAAAACATAGTCATTATTTTCATTTAAAATCTATTTCAAACCTCTTTCATGTTTACACGGATGGAGCTGGAACATATTCTTCTTAGCAAAGCATCTCAAGAATGGAAGAAAAAATATCCAACGTACTCAGCCCTACTATGAAGCTAATTTATAGCTTTCGTATGAAGGGAATAACCCAACTATAGCACAAGAATATGGGGAAAAGGGCAAGGGTAGGGAGGGGAGGGAGAAAGTTGGAGCGGAGGGAGGGTAATTAGTGGGGCCACACCTACGGTGCATCTTAGAAGGGTACAGGTGAACCTTACTAAATGCAGAATACAAATGGCTTCATATAATATCTGAGAAAATGCCAGGAAGGCTATGTTAATCAGTTTGATGAAAATAGTTCAGATTGTATATGAAACCAGCACATTGTACCCCTTGATTGCACTATTGTACACAGCTATGATTTAATAAT
>CAUYRH010136671.1:0-16454 GCA_963574655.1 Perodicticus potto | reverse complement strand
GAGACAGAATTACCAGTGAATAATGAAGCGTTGCTATTTCTCTGAGAACTAAGATGAAATCTTATGGAAATTTAAAGACTAAGTCCATAAATTAAACTTGCTTTAAAATATCTTGGAGTGGCTCGGCACCTGTGGCTCAACGGGCTAAAGCGCCAGCCACGTACACCTGAATTGGCGGGTTCGAATCCAGCCCGGACCCGCCAAACAACAATGACGGCTGCAACCAAAAAATGGCCAGGCGTTGTGGTGGGCGCCTGTGGTCCCAGCTACTTGGGAGGCAGAGGCAGGAAACTCGCTTGAGCCCAGGAATTGGAGGTTGCTGTGAGCTGTGATGCCACAGCACTCTATCCAGGGTGACAGCTTGAGGCTCTGTCTCAAAAAAAAGAAGGAAAAATATCTTGGAGTTAGGTGTAGATAAGACACTAGTTTCGTTTTCTTTCTTTCTTTCTTTCTTTTTTTTTTTTTGTGATAGTCGCCCTCGGTAGAGTGCCATGGCATTACAGCTCACAGCAACTTCAAATTCCTATGCTTATTCTCCCAATTCTCTCAAGCCTGCCAAGTAGCTCCCAAGGAGCCTCCCAAGTAGCTGGGACTACAGATGCCTGTCAGAATGCCCGGCTATTTTTTTGCTACAGTTGTCATTGTTGTTGAGCTGACCCAGGCTGGCTTTGAACCCACCGCCCTTGATGCATGTGGCATGCGCCATAACCACTGTGCTATGGGCGATGAGCCAAGACACTAGTTTCTTTAAACATTTCGCCTAAACTCCACTTCTTATATTGTTTCAAGAAAATGGCCATTGTTGAAAGTCAAATGTAACCTTTTTTTATGCTCTTAAAAATTCAGTGGGGATCTTCTTACCAATGCCATTCGCTAAAATTCTCTAAGTTCAATCAAGTCAGTGTCAAACTAGGAGGTATCTTCAAAGTATTTCAGTGGACCCATAGGAAAATCTGAGCCACATACATCTTATTGTCCCAGAAAGTAAAAAAGTGCTCAAAGACTTCAGTCCAAAGAACACTGGAGCTAGGTTGATGGGGCTCCCACTAGGCAATCCTGGGATAATTTGAACATTAAAACAAATAGTAGGGGCGGCACCTATGGCTTAGTGGGTAGGGCACTGGCCCCATATACCAAGGGTGACTGGTTTGAACCCAGCCCCCTCCAGCTAAAAAACAGCAATAACAACTGCAACAACAACAACAATAACAAAATAGTAAACAAAGCATGGACATGGAACAATGTAGGCATCCGTGAACTTATGGAAATAAAGAAAGAAGGGCAGGGAGGGAGCAAGGAAGGAAGTGAAAGAAAAAGAGAGAAAGAGAAAAAAGAAAAAGGAAAGAAGGAAGGAGAGCAGAATAAAGGAAAGCTCTTTCTTATAATAAAAAGCAAAGTAATGATATTAAAGAAATAATGAAACTACAAAATCACCGTTTGACCCACAATAGAGGTTGGGAACCAGAAACAGATGCTAAAACCAATAGGTAAAAGTTTGAGGAGAAAAAGATACTTACAGTCCCCAAGAATCCTCTCACAATACAGTGGATGGCCAAGGAGACGGTGGAACTTTGCAGTGGAGAAACCTGGCAGGCAGCCTCTGACCTGAGCGACCACAGCTAACATCGCAGTAGCAGGACAGACCGACATCAAGGGCATCTTGACAGGACACCCTGGGAAGGACACACTGTCACTTCGGTGAGATTCCTGCCAAAAGGGCACAAACGGCATTTATTTGTGAGCAGACGCTCTGTGAAATAACCGGGCTGTGCGCTTCAAAAGTGTCAGTGTCCCAAAACTATGAAGGAAGATCAAAGACATGAGAAGCAAAGGCAACGCATGGTCTGGAGCGTCCTTGATCCCATGAGGACAGTGTTGAGCTAAGTGACAAAATCCGAATAAGGTCTGCAGATTAAACGCCATCAACGTGAGTTGTCTGGTGCTGATCATTGAGCTGGGACTGTGTTCAGAGAACATCCTTGTTTTCAGGAAACACTTGGTAGCATAGAGGTGAATCATGTTTGCAACTTCAATGGTTTAGGAGGGGGGAACATACACGTATATATGTGTGTGTGTATACGTATATAAAATATATAATTAATAGAGAGAGGAGGAAGCAGCTGTGATATTCTTTGGGCAGTCTGGGTAAAGTGTATAAAGGAGTTCATTGTGCTTTTCTTGCAACTTTTCTATGAATCTGCAATGTCAATATTAAAAGTTAAAAAAAGAAAGCTCTCACCTCCAGGAAACCCTTCCCCAACCACTGAATTCTCCTTTCTGTTGCAGGCCTGCTCCTTCCACCATGCCAAAGGACTTCCAGAGCTCCGCTCTCATAGGGCTCTGGGCAATGACCCACCAGCTTTGGTCTGACTGGCTTGTTACAAGCACATTTCCAGATCCTACCCCCAGCAATTCTGACATCTAGAAATAGTGGATCTCTACAGTTGCCTGAGTCCCGCTCCCAGAGGTTCTGATTGCATTGGCTTAGAGTATGCTCTGGACTCCAGAATTTCTTTTTTTTTTTACCTCCTCAGATGATCGTAATGAGTAGCTTACATTAATTGTCTAAGGATCCTATTAAAACACAAATTCTGATTCACCAGGCTGGGGAGTCGATACCTGAGATTCTGTATCTCTGACAACCTGTGTGATCCCCACCTTGAACAGCAATGGTCTCATCCAGAGTAGGTTCCAAGTTCTCTTCTTCACCATCTTCACCATCTTAAGTTTTAAAAGCTTCAAAAGAGCAGACAGCATCTGTTTTATTCTCTGCTGAAAATCTGAGCACTCGGTGCTCCATAAATAGTAGTTGAGAACTTTGGTGAATGAATGTTTCTAATACCATGCTAATCTCCCCAGCACCTCCCAGCCGCTTAATATTTTAAAATGGTCATGTTTTGCATTAGAATCACCCCCATCAGATTTCAAAAAAAATCAATGGCTTTTGAAACTAAAAACCACTTTGGGGTGAGAAGAGTTAGCAAGATCCCACTCACACTCCCCTTCAGGAATGGCTGGGTGCAGGTGCAGGGCTAACGCGGCCTCTGCGTCAGCTGCCACCCTTCGTCTACACTTCTCAAATCATTTTCGTATTAGCATATCTCTAAGTGCGTATAATTTTCACATCAAAGAGTGTAATTTTTTGCAGAAGTGGAGTAGAGAATAATTTATCCGCTGAAGTATCTCGAGCAGCAGTCTCGATAGCGTGACATAAAAATTACACAGAAGACAGACATTTAGAAAAATTTGGTGGCAGAATTTGTATTATTGAAGTAGATGTGGAAAAAATTCCCCCATTGAAACTAAAAATATATATGTGTATATTTGGAGCTAAAAGCAGATTTCTAGTTTAGTGAGGAGAGGGCAGTTTGAGCTGCCATCCTACTTCCTAGCTGAGGAGGGAGAGAATCCATGGTCTGTCTTTCCTCCCCAGTGGAGCGTTTCACTAGGACCGCAGGATTCACCGGCCCTTCCTGCTCTCCAGCCCTGGCATCCTGGTTCTGTATGGGTGCAGTTGCCTCAACTTCATCCGAGAAGATGGTCCCCCTATTTTGAGAAACAGTCTGGCCTGAGGAAAGGCACATAGCGAACCCCGAGTCTATCTACCACCCCTCGGCATCAGCTCCAGCCTGGCTCAGAACTTGTACCCTCCTAATAAAACACAGTGCTCTGGTCTCCTGAGCTTTGCCCCGGTGACCATGTGGTTGAACTCCAATTCCTTTCCTTGTCCCCTGTGCTTGGAATCCTCTCTTGGGACAGAGGGCTGTGGTCTCCTGCTCTTTGCCCCAGTGACCATGTGGTTGGACTTGTCCCCTATGCTCACAATCCCCTCCTGGGGAACCGAGGAGACCCTCCACGCAGGAGCCCTTGACTGCACACACACAGACCCCTAACATACACACATATCCGAGAGAAAGAGAGCACGTTTGTGTCCCTGCCCCTAGAAAATCTATCAGGCAAATCTCACGGAGTCCCTTATTAAAAGGGTTTGTTCTGCAAAATTTGGATTCAGGCAAAAGGCCTCACTCAAGGATCCAGAAGGCCACATATGGCTCCAAGGCCACAGGTTCTCCACCCTGGTCACAGATCTTTTAGCCATTTTCAGGCGTAAAACACTTTAATTCTGGGGTATTTATAAAGTCCAATTCAGGACACTACAATGCAGTTGGGGAAGAATGATCTTTTCAATGAATGCTGGTAGGTCCACTGGCTATTTCTACGGGGAAAAAAATATACCTTATCCTTCCCTTAATTCCAGATGGGTGGCGGACCTAAGTAGGAAAGATAAAATAATGCTCTTAGAAGAGAAAGTAGGAGAACATCTTTGGGATCTTGGAGTAGGCAAAGATTTTTTTAAATAGAGGCTAAAAATAAACATGGAATATTTAGAATAGTCCCATGTCAAAAATACCCAAATGCCCATCAGCAGCCAAAAAGATAGACTGGGTGCAGTGGCTCATGCCTGTAATCCCAGCACTCTGGGAGGCCGAGGCGGGCGGATTGCCTGAGCTCAGGAGTTCAAGCCCAGCCTGAGCAGGAGCGAGACCTCATCTCTACTAAAAATAGAAAAACTATCTGGGCATTGTGTTGGATGCCTGTAGTCCCAGCTACTTGGAGGTTGTTTGAGCCCAGGAGTTTGAGGTTACTGTGAGTTAGGACACCATAGCACAGAGTGAGACTCAGTCTAAAAAAAAAAAAAAATTACAGCTGAAAAGATAAATAAATTATGCTCACAAAATGGAATATGATACAGAGGTGGGAATGACCTTCTATAACTGCATGCAGAAAAAACACAAGATGTAATTGCACAGACATAAAGTTGGATGAAAAAAGCAAAAAGAGTAAACATAAAGGAGATGAGATTTACGTAAAGGATAAAAGCAAAGCAAAACTAATTGCTGTGTTTTGAGGACGATGTTTGCTCTTGGGTAATGCTGATGCGGGGGCAAAGGGCTTCTAGGATTCCGGTGTATCATGCTTCTTCCTCAGAGTGTTGGGGACACAGGTGTGTTCATTTTATGAAAGTCCCCAGTTTGTACACTTAGGATATAGCTGAGTTTCTGTGTATCTATTAGACTTCAATAAAAAGCCTTTTAAACTGCTATCCAAGTTAAATAAAGATTGACATTTGGCGCAATGCTTGTGTTGGTTTTAAATAGGTGCTTTGTTAACAATTTGATTTTTTAATAAAAAAAAAAAAAGCACATGTACATGGTTCAAACACAAAGAATCAAAGAGGGCAAAAAGTGTACATGTAACATAAGCCCTTCCTCTACCCACACACACAGTCCCCTTCTTCAGAAGAGCCACTGAAGATAGTTCTTGTATAGTCTTCCAGAAATTGCATACTCATGTACAGGCTTGTATACAGGTGTGTGAATCTGTATCAAGGTATATATATATATGTATACATATACACACACACAAATAAGAATAAGCACTGTCTCCTGCACCTTTCTTTCCCCCCTTAACAATATCTTAAAGGTATGTCCATATTTATTCAGTAAAGAGGCTCGGTGCCTGTGGCTCAACAGGCTAAAGCGCCAGCCACCTACACCTGAGCTGGCGGGTTCGAATCCAGCCTGGGCCTGTTAAACAACAATGACGGCTGCAACCAAAAAATGGGCAGGCATTGTGGCGGGCGCCTGTAGTCCCAGCTACTTGGGAGGCGGAGACAGGAGACTCGCTTGAGCCCAGGTGTTGGAGGTTGCTGTGAGCTGTGATGCCATGGCACTCTATCCAGGGTGACAGCTTGAGGCTCTGTCTCAAAAAAAAAAAAAAATTAGTTCAATAAAGACTCACCTCTGGCTCGGTGCCCGTGGCTCAACGGGCTAAGGCACCAGCCACGTACACCTGAGCTGGTGGTTCGAATCCAGCCCAGGCCCGCCAAACAACAATGACGGATGTAACCAAAAAAATGGCCGAGTGTTGTAGCGGGTACCTGTAGTCCCAGCTACTTGGGAGGTGGAGGCAGGAGACTCGCTTGAGCCCAGGAATTGGAGGTTGCTGTGAGCTGTGATGCCATGGCACTCTATCCAGGTGACAGCTTGAGGCTCTGTCTCAAAAAAAATAAATAAATAAATAAAGACTCACCTCATTCTTGTAAATGCCATATGTTTTTTAATATTCCATTGTAGAGCTCCTATATTCCAGGGGGTTGCAAACTATGGGCAGCATGCCAAATGTGGCCCGCAGCTGTTTTTGTAAATAAAGTTTTATTGGCACACCCCCATGCCCATTCATGTACCTATGAATGGATCACTCCATGATCACTTTTCTGCCACCACAGCAGAGTAGCTTTACCAGAAGTTGTACATATTAGTTTTCTGTAGCTGCTGTGACAAATTATCACAAAAGGAGTAGCCTAAAACAACAAAGATGCGTTATCTTATAGTTCGGGGGGCCAGAAATTCAAAATGGATCTCACTGGGTTAAAATGAAGGTGTAGGCAGGGCTGTGTGCCTTTGTGGGGACTTTTGAGGAGACCATTTGGCCTTCCCCCATTCTATGGCTCGTGGCTCCCTTTATTTTAAGCCAGTGGTCCTCCCCGCACCACACTGCTCTACTGTAGACTTTTCTGTTTCCCTCTCTCATGTTCAAGGGCCTTCGTGACTACACTGGACCCACTTGGATAATCCGGGCTAAATCTCCCTATTTTAAGGTCAGTTGATTAACCACCTTAGTTTCACCTGTTACCTTAATTATCATTTGCCACATAATGGGACATAGTCACAAGTTTGAGGAATTACAACCAAGACATCTTTTAAGAGGAGGCATTATTCTGCCCACCAGTGTCACTAGCAAAGCCTAAAATATTTACTTTCCAGAAAATATTTTCTTTCTTGCAGGCCTCTGCTCTAAACTGCCCTTGGCTCGGCGCCTGTAGCTCAAGCAGCTAAGGCACTAGCCACATACACCTGAGCTGGCGGGTTCGAATCCAGCCCGGACCTGCCAAACAACGATGGCTACAACCAAAAAAATAGCTGGGCGTTGTAGCAGGCACCTGTAGTCCCAGCTACTTGTAAGGCTGAGGCCGGAGAATCGCTTGAGCCCAGGAGTTTGAGGTTGCTGTGAGCTGTGATGCTACAGCACTCTACCCATGGCAACAGCTTGAGGCTCTGTCTCAAAAATCAATCAATCAATAAATAAATAAACTGCCCTAACGGGTAGCTACCATTAGCTGTATTCGGTGCACCTGCCCACCCCCCAGTGGTCACCTGTCGTCCCTCCCTCCATCAGTGAGGATTTAGTTCTTTGCTCAGGTCTCTTCCCATCAGTCCCTCTCCACCAGCAGTCCTGCTGTGATCCTTGATGATCTGGTATTCACATGGCTGATCTTTCCCTACTCTCTCACCTCCAGTGATCACGCCCTGCACTCCAACCACCCACTCCTAGGCCACTGGGCCCTTCCTAGACCTTGTCAGAGCCACTCAGTACACCTGTCTGTCATGTAACTTGCAAAACTGCCCCCTCTGTCCTCCCAACCCATACCTTCTAGTAGTCAACGATCATAATTCTCCAGCTCCTCTGGGACCTGCCATCCTTGTTCTACCTTCTCATTGTGCCCTCCCCTCACCCCACCCCAACCACTTTCCCAACTGCTGGGTCCAATTCTCACACATCTCTTTTTTAGCCTCACTCATGCTCTTGAAGGCAAATAGCCTAATAGCTTTAAATCCCAAGTACATTTTAATATTTGTAATTCAAAAAAGTACATTTTTAACACTGGCCATTCTTCCAAACTCGAAACTTAAACATCCAAGTGGAGATGTGTCATTATTTGGAGCTTGGCATACAATAGGCATTTCAGAATGAATAGTGCAGAAATGCACAGCTGGTTCTATCGCCACTCCAACTTACTCCTCTTATAATCTTTCCCCTGTAAGCAGAGGTCACCTCCATTTTGTCAAGAACTGGAAAGGGTCTGAAATTTTATTTTACTTGCAAGCTAACCAGTTAGTCCACCACAGTTTCATGGATGCTAGCAAAACATAAAATTCCTGGGTCAGAGACAAATGACTTTATTACTCACAGAAGCAGCAGTTTCTAGAGTTTCATCATTTTCTTGCACCATTTCTCCAAGCCCCAATTCCCATAGAGAAATGTGAAACAGTCCAAGTGTCACCTGCATGTAGGGTGGGTACCATCACAGGGCAGGAGCTTTGCTTCACAAACCCAAATCTTTTCTAATTTGTAATCTGCAAGATGCCCCTTTAATCTAAGGGATGGAATCAGGTTACTGACCCAGCCAAATAGAACTAGGCCACCCAGGAAGGATGGAGTGTATGTCCCTCCCGGGAAACAGTAAATGAAGCAATCCCTGCCTCTCTGACCCTTTCCCATCCATGCGTCCAGGTAAAACTGACCCGCCCAGGAAGTACCAAGTGTATGTCCCTCCCAGGAAATAGTGAATGAACCAATCCCTGCCTCTCTGACCTTTTAAAATCCCCGTCCACCATAGTCCACCTGTGGATTTCTTCCTGGTCAGGAAGTCTCACCTCACCTGCACCCAGGTGGGATAAAAGCCACTTTGATCACACAAAACTGAGACTTGGTCTTCCTTTCCTCTCACACCTCGGAATAATCTTTTACCTTTGGGTCCAGAATCTTTCACTGAGGATGTCTTAGTCTATTTCTGCTGTTACAACAGAATATCAGAGACTGAGTGATTTATAAACAAGTTTACGGTTCTGAAGGCTGGAAGCCCAAGAACATGGTGCTAGCATCTACTAAGGGTCATCTATGGTAGAAGGGTGGATGGTACAAGGATGCACACAAGCTAGAGAGAGGAAATCTGGCTAAACCCATCCTTTTTATCAGAAGCATACTCCTGCAATAGCGGCATTAGTCCCTTCATTCTTGAGGTGCCTCTATGACCTAGCCACCTCCTAAAGGCCCCATCTCCCAATATCATCACCTGGGGGTTTGAGTTTCAATACATTAACTTTCTGAGGACACATTCAAACCACGGCAGAGGGAGACGCTGTCTTTCTCTTCCAAGGCATTTCACTATACAAATGTCTTTTAAAAGATTGTCTGAAACAAAGGCCTTCAGGGTGTCTGCCCATGAGATGCGTGGAAACCTGAGAGTCCCGTGGAGAACTGTCTCCCAACACATTCAGTCTTCCCAGTGCTTGGGCCAGAACCTTCTGATTCATCCTTGACTATTTTCTCTTTCCCACCCTAGCAGCAAATTCTGCTGCCTCATTGCCCCTATCTGTCCATTCCACTTCAAGCCTCTGTATGCTTTCTCTTGGATGATTTGCCAGTGGCAATGACTATCATCTGTTCGCTCACACCCTTCAGTCTATCCTCAATACAGCCATCATAGCAACCCTCCAGCAACCCAAGTCTGAGCCTCGTCACTGCTCAATGTCTCCAGAGGTTCCATCACACTCAGGATGAAACCAAAGTTCTTCCTTCCAAACCTGTGACTGCTCTGACCGTGTTTTCCTTCCATCCCATTCTCACCAGCCTCCTACCCCATGGCCTTGGCCTTTGTTGCTCCCCCTCCCAGCAACTCCTTACCCCCCAATCCACCTGGCTCACTCTATTACTTCCATCAGAGTCTTGGCTCAAATGTCATCTGATTAGAGAAGCCTCCTGATTTGGTTTGAGATCTCCCCAAAGCAAACCTGAGATGAGTCAGATCAAGTAGTTTATTTGGAAGGTGTCCTGGGAAGCAAAATCAGAAGGTGCAGAGAGTGAGATGAGGGCCTGGGGAGGCAACAGCTAATGGAGTTTCTGTTGCAACCGGGCCTAATCCTACAGGGATCCTCTGAAAAACCGTTTACAACATACTTCAAAATTATCCCAACAGAGACTGGAAGAAGCTGGGGCATTTGTTAACTGAATTTCTCCCTGTACTCATTAGCTAGGGCTGTCATAAGCAAAATACCACAGACTGGGTGGCTTGAACAACAGATACGTGCTTTCTGCAGTTCTGAGTGCTGAGAGCCTGAGATCCAGGTGTCTGCAGGGTTGGTTTCCAGGGAGGCCTCCCTCCTTGGCCTGCAGACGGCCACCTTCCCACTGTGTCCTCACACGACCTTTTCTCTATGCATGGGCATCCTGGTGTCTTTTCCTCATCTTACAAAGATCCAGGTGTACTGAATTAGGGCCCCACCTACCTGCCTCATTTTAACTTAATCACTTCTTTTTTTGTGTGTGTGGTTTTTGGTCGGGGCTGGGTTTGAACCCACCACCTCCGGCATATGGGGCCGGTGCCCTACTCGTTTGAGCCACAGGCGCCGCCTTAACTTAATCACTTCTTAAAAGCCCTCATCTCCAAATACAGTCACATCCTGAGGTATGAGGGGTTAGGACTTCAACATATGCATCTGGAAAGGATGTAATTCAACCCAGAACACTCCATCATTGGTTGATTATCCCTATTGTACCTACTGCTGAAACACGGTCAGAGCAGTCACAGGTTTGGAAGGAAGACAGAGAAGAAAGCGCTTGGACACGTGATGAGTAGGATGTAGGAGGGAGCCACGGGGAGCTGCTGGCAGGGAGGTGGGCAGAGGGGAGACGGGAGCCATGCGTGGCATTATCCACCCTGCCCCGGGCCATTCTGCCTAACAGAACTCCCCCCTGTCACCCTCTTCATCTTGCTTTCTTTCTCCTCTTACTTCTTATTACCACTTGATATATTCTATGATGGTATTTTTATTAAGATATAATTTGCATGCCATAAAATTCACCCACTTAAAGTGGAAGATTCAATGGGTTTTAGTATATTCACAAAGTTGGGCAACTATTACAGCTGTCTAATTCCTGGACATTTTTATCGCCCCCCGCAAAAGAAGCCCATACCCGTTAACAGTTACTAACATATATTCTACATTATTTGCTTAGTGACTGCACCTCTTGCCACCAAACATGCCCCTCCAGCGCAGGAACCTTGTCTGACCTGCTCACTGTTCTGTCTCCACCCCCTGCAATAAAAGGGCCTTGTATATAGCAGTACCTCAAACAAGTGTCTGTTGATTTAACATATAAACCAGAAGCTGCCTTCAGGAAATTGACCTTAGGTTCTGAGACGAGAGAAAAGACTAGGAATGGTAGGTGATGGGTTTGTCCCCCTTGAGTGAGCCTGGTGCTGGCCGTGCGGTCAGATGCTCCAGCTCCAGCTGGCAGTGGAATGAGGCCCCGCTTAAAGGTTCTGGCTGCACAGCTGGGTTGGGAAAGTTTAGGACGTTTAGGCCTGCAGTTGGAAAGTTTTCTTTTGCTGTGAGTTACATTAACTGTGGTTTAATTCCCTTCTTGTATCTCTTCTCTCTAGAATGAGATGAAGGGGTGGTGGGCACTCAGCTTAGATATCAGAAAGATCAGGTTCCCATCTCAGCTTGCCCACCTAGGGGTGGAGTAACCTCAGACTAAGTTTCCTTTTTTGTTTTCTGTTGCTTATTTTTGAGACAGGGTCTTTCTCTGTCACCCTGAGTGGAGTGCCAGGGTGTCATCATAGCTCTCAGCAACCTCAAATTCCTGGGCTTCAGTGATCGTCTTGCCTCAGCCTCCTGAGTAGCCAGGTCTATAGGCATACGCCACCATGCCCAGTTAGTTTTTCTATTTTTAACAGAGACAGGAGCTCACCTTTGCTCAGGCTGGTCTTGAACTCCTGATCCCAAGAGATCCGCCCTCCTCAGCCTCCCAGAGTGCTAGGATTACAGGTGTGAGCCACCGCACCTGGCTACCTCAGAGCAGGTTAAGTAATCTCCCTCAGCCTCAGTTTCCTCATATGTAAAATGGAGTGGGGGAAAGGGGTTAACAAGCCCTATCTCATAGGATGGTTTTGAGGATCAAGTGAGCAAATGTATACAGAGTTCACAGTTGACGTATAATAAGTGCTTCCCAACCATTAGCTGAGGGCACCAAATGAGGTGATGTCTCTAATGCCCAGGATGGGACCCAAGAAAATAACAATTGATTTGGATGAATCAATTTCCTCTCTGCTAGACATTCCAAATGGTCTCTAAATTCTGTACATATGGCCAGGACAACTAAACATTGTAATAATACCTTATCTGTCAAAAACCTTCAGTTAATATTAATAAACATATTAGCTGTGTGACAGATTCTCTGAACTCTAATTTTCTTATCTGTTAAGTGGAATAACCTATAAAATAATTGACCATGAGGATGAAAGCGACAACACATAACAAGTGCCTTGGACACTGTAGGGTTTAATAAATGATAGCTATTAATAATCACCTTTATTCTAAGACCATAGCTTTTTCTTTAAAATTCTGGGGCCCAGAGTGTTTAGGAAATCAGAACTTTCCAGATTTTAGAAAAGGACATATGAAGTGTACTCTGGGACGCCCCCCGAGTGGGTATCGGGCAGCAGCCAATATTCAAATGCATTGATGGTTCTGCAGTGGGTCATGTCGAAGAAGTGGTTAAACTATGAGGGTTGACAAGCAGAACAGGTTAGATTTAGCCAGCAGTGATTGGAGGGCAGGGCACATCTTAAAGCCAAACAAATAAGGAAAAAGCTTTCCTTCTCAGAACTTTTAAGACTTGCCGAGAAGGAATGGTGGATTTGTACTTCCATTTCTGAGACCCCAATCATTTGTTTTCTACTCTCCTCTCAGAAGATGCGATGAAAACAAGCATCTTTATTTCCTCAAGCATGAAATGTTTACATACTTGAAAAAAGGAAAAAAAAAACAATTACCATTTTCCAAGAAGAATGATATGTGCAAAAGTCAAAGAAGGAGGGGGGAAAGATCCAACCCAGAAGATAATTTCAGTAACAGTGATGACTTTTTTTTTTTAATTCCTTGCTAACAAATCCAACAACTAAACCGTCACACTGACGTGTCTTCCCAAATTTGGTTGAAACATGCCTCCTGGTTTTGGAGAGGTCTTCTCTTGAGCCCCAGCCAAGAACACATTCCCATGGCCAAGTTGGAGACTTAAAAACGCAAAGGCAAACACACAGAGGCCTCGCCACTAACAGCCTGAGTGGGACTCGGGTGGTCCGAGCTGGGCAATTACCCCATCAGCTGAGGCGCCCTCCCTGAAAACATTTCAATTGCTGGAAGATGAAATGCTACCCATTTCATTGAATGGTTCTGAGTTCTCCTGTCAAAATAATTAACGTGTGCCAAAAGCAAAAAAATAAACACAGTTTGTCTTCCCCTGGGAGTGGAACATGCCCTGAGAGGGAGGAGTCTGCTCAGCTGCAGAAGTAGGTGACAGACAGGCCACCTCTACAATCCTGGGTGGGAAACAGGTGTCTTGGAAGATGCTGTTCATGCTTACAGCTCTGTGCAGCTGAATTCTGCAATACAAATTATTAAAGAATGTGCAGAACATTACACAGTTCATGTACTTAATGATTATAGTTCACAGTCTAGGTCAGATATAATTAGATGTTACATTAAAATAGCTTCACAGAGCCATTTATTCTGATTTAATTACTTAAAATGATAGCATAATGAGCAATGCTTTCAAGGAAAAAAGTACTCTTTTAAATGGGCTCATTTTAAGTTAATACGAAGAAAATTAATCATTTAGCTAAATGTAGGAGGACAAGTCCACATCTTAAGTGACATTGTTTCCATGTCACAAGAGTTACTTCCTTTTGACAACATGTTGCAAATGATAAGAAAATAATCCCCCCCCCATGCCCAGGGGGAATATAGATTCTCATTTTCACCGTTCTCTTCAAATCTTACTCTTTACTTAAACCCAGGCACAGACAACTGTGACTTGAACCCCAAGACTCACACACCCACGTCATGCCACCTCTGCGGACAAGAGGGAGTCATGAACAGTCCACTCCATGTGACGGGCTGTGTCAGGGACCGATGAATCGCTGCATTAAGGCCAGGGGCGATGACTCACACTTGTAATCTCAGCACTTTGGGAGGTGGGATGATTGCTTGAGGCCAAGAGTTCAAGACTAGCCTGAGCGAGAACGAAACCCTGCCTGTACAAAAAATAGAAAAATTAGCTGGGTGCAATGGTCTGCACCAGTAGTCCCAGTTACTTGTGGGGCTAAAGCTGGAGGCTCAGTTGAGCTCAGGAGTTTGAAGTTGCAGTGAGCTATGATGACACTGCTGCACTCTAGCTGGGCAACAGAGTGAAACTTTTTCAAGGGGGAGAGGGGAGAAGAGGGGTAGGAAGAGAAGCTGCATTGTGGTACAGCGGCCAAGGGAGCAGGCTTTATTGCTTATACCTGTGGCACTGTGGGCAGGTTGTTCAGCCTGCCTGGGCCTCTATTTTCTCATCTGGAAACTGGGGATAAAATGAGCACCTGCCTGTTTGGGTGGTTTTGCAAATCAAGCGAGATTCACATGAAAAGCACTTAGCACTTGCCGCCAGTGTAGTAGCTGGTAATTATTGGTAGCCCCTGTTACTGTAAAGAGAGATAACCAATATTTTGCTGGCTCCTGGCCCTGCCCTGTATGCATTCCTCAGAATCCTTAGGCCCCTGCTTCATTTTTCTGGGAGAAATCATAAGTTTTAAATGAAAGACTGCCCCCCCAACTCAACTGTTTTCTTCTGTTTTTAATAACTAAAAATGATAAGAGATTCTCCTATGAAGCTTTCAGAGTAGTATCAGTTCACTCAAAAAAAAAAAAATTTCTACAAAGTTTAAAAACATATGGCAATGTTCATCTGCAATTTTTCCATCCTGAATCAGGCTTTGTAGTGAAAACATTCAATGCTGGACTCAGGGGAATGGGAAAAAAATTTTAAATCAGGAAACTTGCTATGAATACCTTCTTAAGACAGCTGTAATACTGCTCAGGGAATGCTGTGTTTATTTGGATCCTGGGACGCTTAGCAAAGGTGATGACAGAGAACACTGGCTTATGGATGCATGGGGCTATGGCAGCCAAATTAACGTGTCAGACTTGGCCTTGCACGAGCAAACACCATCCAAGAGAGAGCCGACACAATCTCCAAACGTGTAACATTCTGGACAAGAAACCTGAAGAAGTCAGGGGGGTTTGAGAGCCTGAGCTGTCACAGGACTTGCTGGTGTTCAAAATGAATCTGACCTCCTTGAGGTGGAGCTCTGCAGGCTGTGCCAACTCACGATGAGAGTGAGGTAAGAGGGGTGTCTTAGTTGGGGTTCCTCCAAAAGTTGACCCTCAAGCGAAACTGTACAGGGAATTTATTTGAGACTCATGATGATCAGTGTTAATGGATCAACTCAACTAGGCCACCATCCCTAGCAGGCCAGTTACCTCTAATCTAGGTGTTGCAGGGGAGGTATTTTGTACATGCGATTAACATCTACAATCAGTTGACTGTAAGTAAAGGAAATCATCCTCCAGATCTTGTTAGGCCTGATACAATCAGTTGAAAGGCAATAAATGCAAAGTTGAGATTTCCTTGAGGAGGAAGAAATTCTGCTTATGGACACCAGTGTCAACTTTTGCCCGGGAGTTTCCCACCCACCCTTCATGACGACTGGCCCTACAGATTTGAGGTTGGCCTAGCCAGCCCCTCGACTATATGATAATTCCTTTCAACAAATCTCTTTATCTACATATCTATATACACATACACAGAAAAAGGAAGCATTTTCATTTCTTGAATGATTTCTTCAATGATTTTTTTTTTGTTGTTGTTGTATTTTTTAGTTGTTTCTTTAGTGATCGTTCTAGGACTTACGATGATATATACATCTAAACTTAGAACCAGCTTCAAATCATATTACTAAATTCTAGCAAAATATAAAAATATTCATATATACCTCTATGCCTTCTTCTCCCTTTTGGGTTATTATTTTCATATACATTATAGCCATCAATTTTATAAGGACAACAATGTATTATTATAATTATTACTGTTTAAATTGTATGGCTTTTTAAAAAAGTAAGAGAAGAAAGGAAATCTCGTGTATATTCCTAGTGTTGCTGTGAGCCTTCCTCTTTGCCATTTCTGGCTCCCTTCCTTTGTCCCTGTGGGTTTGAGCTATCGTCTGGGGCCATTTCCTTAGTGTTATGTAGCTTTGCTCCAACCCAAGCATGTCTTGTGCTGTTATTGGCAAATATGTTACATATTGATATGTTACAGATCCAACAACATATTATATATACAGCCTTATGCAATTACATTTTAAATCAATCGAGAGAAGAAAAAGAAGAAATATGTATCTTTATCTTTTATAATTATCTAATTACCTTTGCTGGTGCTCTTTGCTTTTGCGTGTGTGTGGATTCAAGTTATTATCTGGTATTAGCTGGAGTTCTACGCTTTCATCTGAGGAATTTCTCTTAGCATTTCTTTTCTTTTTTTTTTTTTTTGAGACAGAGCCTCAAGCTGTCACCCTGGATAGACTGCTGTGACATCACAGCTCAGCAACCTCCAATTCCTGGGCTCAGCGAGTCTCCTGCCTCCGCCTCCCAAGTAGCTGGGACTATAGGCGCCCGTCACAACGCCCGGCCATTTTTTGGTTGCAGCCATCATTGTTGTTTGGCGGGCCC
>CAUYRH010136666.1:0-14800 GCA_963574655.1 Perodicticus potto | reverse complement strand
ATTTAAACTTAAGACATGAAACTATAAAAATACTAGAAGAGAGTACAGGGAAAACACTTGAAGAAATTGGCCTGGGAGAATATTTTATGAGGAGGACCCCCCAGGGCAATTGAAGCAACACCAAAAATACATTACCAATTCATAATAGCCATGACATGGAAACAGCCCAAGGGCCCATAGACCCATGAATGAATTAACAATGTGTGGTATGTACACCATGGAATACTATGCAGCCATAAAAAAAGATGGGAGACTTCACATCTTTTATGTTTACCTGGATGGAGCTGAAACATATTTTTCTTAGTAAAGTATCTCAAGAATGGAAAAAAAGGTATCCAATGTATTCAATACTACTATGAAATCAATATATAATCACCTACACACTCATATTAATGGTAAAACAGAACTATAGTCCAGAAAGTAGAAGGGAAGATGAGAGAGAAGGGAGGGGAGAGAGGATATAGGAGGAGGGAGGGCTTTTGGGGAGGACCTCACCTAATGTGCATGATACAATGGTACATTTCAAAACTATTAAGAAATGCGTATAATTGTGATGGATGTGTTACTTAATTCAATGTAAGCATTTCACATTGTATATCGAAGCAGTACCCTAAAACCCATAAATGCATCAATGTACAAAGTTAATAAAAAATATTAAAAAAAAATTGGACAATGACTATAAAGTAATATAATGTACTAGGCTTTCATTTTCAGTTTTAAGAAAAGGCTGCATAGCTAGAAAATGTGACAGAAGTAAGTGCATTTGAAAGTAAATACATTTTTAGGTTATTTATCTTATCACAGATTTCTAAACATATGTACAACCACAGATAATTTTTTCAAATTTATCTTAAACCCTTGCTTTGTAGTTTTTCTTAAAATTTTTCAGCATAACCAAAAATTCTACTTACTCTACTTATTTTATTTTGACATACTATGTACCAGCTGCTATGCTTAGTGATTTCCATACATTTCATCTTGATGACAACCCTATGAGATGGGTAATATTTGTAATTCTTAAGTTTATCTTTATTGAGCACAATTCATTACAGTAAATTTGCAATGTAGTTACTTCTAAAACCTGAGCTAAGGTATGAAAAAAACTACTAAAAATCAATCAATACATAAATGAGATTATCTTTTACAGTAGTGAACCACTCTAAAAGATCCTTCACAAGAATGACTGGGAGAACAGGCAATGTCCACACTTAAGTCAAGGTCACTAACAAACTGTCTCAACATCTTTCCTCCCTCCCTACCTTTAATTTCACAATGAATCTTCTGCAGTGTTGGGACTTTGCTGCTGGAGAGAACGGGTTTACCAGTCATCTCCAGCATCTGGTCTACCAAAAAGTTTTATTCTTCATTACAAATGAATAAACTGGCATTGGGTCCTACTTGGCTGGTTATTAAACACTAACACTTAATCAAATGTGATGAAATCAAGTTTAGGGGCCCTAAAAAAAAGCTGAGCACTAACCAAGACCATGGCAGTCATAACCCCATACTTCTGGGTCTTGCTTAAGGAGCTAGGAAGTTCTCCCTATTTGATATCTGTCCTTGTTTTTTTATCTTCCTATCTTTCAGTTTGAGACAATGTTAACCTCTGCCAGTATAGACTATAATAAATAAAACTTTCATGAACGTAACAGTAAAAACCACCTAGTCCCTTCTAGAGTTCATGAACCAATAAAATTTCCGAACAGAAATATTTGAAAGTTAAGTTTATTTTTCCTTTGCCAAGTAAAGTTTATTAAAAAATAATCTATTCATTTTTTTAAAAAAACACATTAATAAAGAAAAGAAGAAAGGCAATCTCATAAAAATATAAGGGAATTTAAGTTTAAGGGACACACCCTAGGGAGAATCTATTTTTCTCACTTCAACAGAGATGGGCCCCAGAGGCAACCTATCCAACTAAACAACTTCATGAGGATACTGGGACAAAGAAGAGTTGATCGCTTTGCCTAAGATCACACAGCAATACCCCCATCTTGGCTTACCGCAATTTCCAGGAATTGGACCTGACTCTGGAACTAGTTCTACAGGAAAAGGTAAATCCTGCATAAATCTCTTACGTACTCCTTATTCTGACACCACTGTTTGGTTTTTGGCCTACACACATTTACACTGGAGTATTATATTATGGTATTAGTTCTGCCACTGTAGCATTAAAAACCAAAGTCTGATAAACAAGTGAGGTTTTTAGAAACTATATAATTTCCAGAAGATCTGATGTACCCAGCAACCCTCACAAATTAAATTTCCTTCTGATTTTTCCTGGCTCAACAATCCTACATTTTACAGCACACTGATTTCAAACTAAAAGCAAATTCAGTTATAAAAGCAATTGTTTTGTTTTATTTTATTAGAGGCAGGGTCTCACTCTGTTGCCTCCAACTCTTGGCCTCAAGTGATCCTCCTGCCTCAGCCTCCAAGTAGCCGGGACTAAAGGAGAGGGCCGCTACATCCAGCTAACTTTTTCTATTTTCAGTATAGAGGGTCCCTTGCTCTTGCTCATGCTGGTCTCCAACTCCTGACCTAAGCAATCCTCCACACCTTGGCCTCCCAGAGTGCCAGGATGACAGGCATGAGCGAACATGCCTGGGCAAAAGCAATTTTTGATTCTTCATTCACAACATACCATAGACAAGGAGTAGAGAGTTTTTGGTGTGTGTTAGTTGTGAGGATGATGAGAATAAAGCACTTTAGTCAGTAATACTTCTTAGAGGTGGTGGGACTGAAAACTGGCTTTGGCAAATGGTTGACATAATCTACATACTGAGTAGAAAAGAACTAAACAAGACCTCTGTATTTCACCCAGTTGTTTTAAACTATACTACCAAAAAACAGACACTAGAATTCTTTAATTCTCCAAGTAGATGACCCCTCTTTCCTATGAAATTTAGCTTCCTTCATTATGAACACAAATAGAAAACTTGACAGCACATTAGTGGCATGTGTGCAGCATTTAGAACAGGTAAGGAGAATCTACCAGAGGTACGTGAAGGCCAATAAAACTTTGTTTTATTTTGTTTTGTTTTGTTTTTGTTGTTCTCATTAGACAACAAATGTAAATGACTTTGCCCTGTGCAATGTCAAGCGCTTGGTCTTAGGCTGGCTTTTTCTGGTTTTAGATCTCTGATTATCCTCTTCTGCTCCTGGAACATTTTTCCAGGCTTTTATGTTGATATTTCCAAGGTCACTCTCCAGAAGCTAATGTTAGGTGAAGCCAGTCTTTGTGTCATTCTAGGATTCTCATTTATTCTCAGTGTCACAAAGTTTGGGTCAGGGAATCAGCTGGCTCCCAAATTTAAAAACAAACAAAACCAAATCCCAAGAAACAAACAAAAAAACAGTTTCTGCCACAATTTGGAGGTAAAGAAATTATTTTAAAAATAGCTGATAGTTTAATAGCAACTTACATTACCATTACAGAACTAAAGTCATTTCTCCAAGTGTTGAAGTACAACTACTGTATTTTCTCATCTAACTAACATATCAGTCTTGTGTACTTCACTAGGGTAAATCAATTGTCACTTACCATTAACAAGCAGAGAGCTATCGGATCCTGGATATGAATAGTTTAGACGACCTGAAGGTAAAAGAAGGCCGTTACTAAATTTATTTTTCTCATAGATGTTTTAAACGTATTCAATAACAGAGATGAATAGACTGCTTTTAAATAGGCAGCGTATTTGAATCAGAAGGCTATCAATCAGGATGTTCACCAATATTCAAAAAGGAGAAATTTGAAAGTGGGAAAATAAAATATTCCTCATTCTTAATTACTAGATCATTCTAATTTTCAAATCCCCATCCAAAGTAATTTTCTTTATAACATGTTCTAATAACTCATAATAACAATCTTCACATTTTTTGCCCCATAAATGTAAAATGTTTTCTTCATTTGTGTGGTCACAAAAGTATGTAATTAGCAAAAATATTTTCCTTTGTAACTTACAACAAGCCTTATGCCTACATGTACAGACACGCTGATAGCTTTAATTTGTGTTTTGAGGAATCTGTACAGAAAGTAAAGAACATTTTATTGTAATTACGAATAGAAAATATCAAAAGCACCCCCTCCCCCACCAATAGCACAGTGCCCTGAGCACAGTAGGCACTGAATAAATGCGGGGTTACTTTCCCTAAAATTTTGAAGTGTGTCCAAATCTAGTTTTAAACCTAAAATGGGCACTCAAGCTGCCTCTCAAAAAAGAATTATTGAAGGTACTAAAATGTTGTTGGGTAAGCTGTTCCCCCACAAATGAATGGGGAAAACGTCCCTGGAATTTCTCTGTTCTTAAGGAATTACATTTTTATTTTGGGAGAGTTTCTACATGTAAGCTTAGGTGTCTAGACCACAAATCCTTACTGAGTGCACAACATGCACCTAGTTCTATGCTGTAAGTTACGTAACAAGAATCACCATGGCAACATTTCTCAGTCTCTATACCCCACGTGCCATCTGCACCAACCTTCAGGAGAATGGTGGATAACCCTCAACTGTCTTGCTCACCTGAGAAATAGAGAGGGGAACCTGCTTGCTAATTCTCCACTATAGTCCAGCACTATATAAAACAGAAGTAGCATGAGAATTTGAAATTGAATAACAACTATCAACATTCCATTAGGCCAACAGCAGTCTGAACTCCTACCCCACAGAACTACGACTCCCAAAAGCTAAGGGAAAGCAGATAAGCAGAGGTTCTCTCATGCCTTGGGGCTGGGGCAAGGCTTCCAAGACACTAGCAAGGACTCTGTCGAGTTCTCCTGAACATTCTTGGAAACAGAGATGGCTATCAATTAATAACTCTTTAAAAAAGGAACTTTAGGTCTTCAACGTTAAAATCCTGCTTCTCTGAAACAGTCTCCACAGAAATGAATTCATGCCATGAAAAGAGACAATTATCCTCTATTGCCAGCAGCTATAATTAATCTGTATCCAAAATTTGGAAACTAACTAGAAACAAAATCTGAACTTCATAATTTTCCTACAATACAATTTAAAATCAAATAAAAGGGTTTTTTAAATTAAGTTGTTAATTAGTCCTCTTAAACTTTTAGTTTATTCCAATTTAGAGAGTGGCGGTAGGGACAGAAATGGAAGAAAAAAAGGTTTGATTTTTTTGATTTCTTCCTAAAAATTGGTTTCATTCTTTAATGTGAATGTACACGGCCAATATCTGAACTAGTGAATTCTATCGGAACTACTTTAACTATAGGCTGAATCTCATGACTTGTCACAAATATATTTTTCTCTTCTTTTCTTTCTTTTTTTTTGAGAATCTCACTCTGTCATCCTGGGTAGAGTGTCATGGCATCATACATAGCTCACAGCCACCTCAAACTCTTGGGCTCAAGCAATCCTCTTGTCTTAACTTACGGAAAAGTAGGGCACACAGGTTAGAGCAGTATTATACAAGTAAAAAAAGGTTTCTGACTAATTTTTGTATTTTTAGTACAGATGGAGTCTCATTCTTGCTCAGGCTGGTCTTGAACTTCTGAGCTCAAGTGATCCAACCACCTTGGCTTCCCAGAATGCTAGGATTACAGACCTGAGCCACTGTGCCCAGCCGTAAGACTTGAGATGCTAGGAATAAGAACATACTCTTTAACTGTTAAAACTTGGGGGTAGGAGAAGAATACTACTTCTGAATCACTCATCCCTCTCTGCCACTCCCCAACCCTCCTGATCTTTTTACTGTTTCCATCGTTTTGCCTTTTCCAGATATCATACAGTTGGCAATACAGTGTGTAGCCTTTTCAGATCTGCTTCTTTCACTAAGTAATATGCATCCAAGGTTTCTCCATGTCTTCTCATTTCTGATAGCTTGATAGCTCATTTCTTTTTAGTGCTGAATAATACTCCATTACTGAATGGGCCATAATTTACTTATCTATCTATCTACTGAAGAATATCACAGTCGCTTCCAACTTTTGGCAATTACGAATAAAGCTGCCATAAACATTCATGAGTAGGTTATTGTGTAGGTTTAAGTTTTCTCAAGGGTTTTCTCAAATCTTGTTTTTCAGGTTCACCTTTTTCCAAGACACTGCTCCCAAAAGGAAAACCTCTTTTGAAATGAACTCATCTAATTTTATTTGTAGTTACAAAACAATATCTAATCTTCATACCTAATTATATCAGCATTTGGATAACTTATCTCCTTTACATAATAGTCTCCCTTTAGAATGAGAGTTGTTTTTATACATAGGCACTATGAGTTTCCTGTTTGGGTATAAGGTGAGCATTCAATGAGTTCATGCCACTGAACTTAAAATATTGGTATTTTATAATATAAATAAAGTATAATAAAATAAAAATAATTGAGATAACTAAATATGACTATGGCCTAGTCTCCGTGGTTTTGTTTGGTTGATTTTTTGATACCTTATCTATCCATAATCATAACCTGGGCTTTGGCACATTTAGAATTGAATTCTTTTTTTTTTTTTTTTTTTTCGAGACAGAGCCTCAAGCTGTCCCCTAGGTAGAATGCTGTAGCATCACAGCTCACAGCAACCTCCAACTCCTGGGCTCAAGCTAGTCTCCTGCCTCCACCTCCCAAGTATCTGGGACTACAGGCAGCCACCACAATGCCCAGCTGTTTTTTGGTTGTAGCCGTCATTGTTGCTTGGCAGGCCTGGGCTGGATTCGAACCTGCCAGCTCAGGTGTATATGGCTGCCCGCCTTAGCCACTTGAGCCACAGGCGCCGAGCCTAGAGTTGAATTCTTTAAGAAGGAAAGCACTAGGATTTGAGGCACCTGAACCTAATTAGTGGGTAAAATTCAACCTTTGAATGCTCTTGGTATTGATTATACCATAAATATAGAAAACACTGCCTAATCAGCAGCCCTAATCCTAAGGGACTTTGTGAAAGGAAAAGGAGTAGTCTCTAGAGGCCAGCTGTGGCATTTGGAGCCAGAAGCCTGGCATACATCACGCAGAAGGCACAGGCTATATTTGGTGACATGACTCAATGTAGCCAAATATAGGCAACAGATACAGTGTGACTCTGGGGATCTACACAACCAAATTCTACAGCCTAGAAAAGATCCATGTACCAACCAGGCAATTCTGGGTAGGATCTACGATTTGGAGAGAACCAATCTTTACCAAACAGACTGACTTAGAGTAGGTGGGAGGAGGAGGTGCTCAAAAGAACAGTAAATACTATCCCATTCTTTTAAGTCACTAAAGTAACCTAGCCAAGGAGATTAAAAGAGAAAAGACTACAAGGACATATTCTTTTATATTAGCAGTATATGTATATATTATTTTCATAATTAGATAAAAGTTATTCTCTAAAGAGTAACCCAGATATTATTGCTCATGATGATTCAATAGGAAATAATACGATAAATGCTGCCATTTCAAACACACGAACACTGAAAAATACCAACTGTTCTACAGTACTATTAGATTTCATGCTAGGATCTCTCCTTTTCAGAGTCATGCCAGTTTTATTGGTGACATGGTATAAGCCAAGAATGATAATAGAAAATAACTCTGCAAGGTTCCTTAAACGTACTAGTATCGTCCCATAAAATAATAAGTAACACAAAATTTTAGTTCAATTTTTTTTTATTGGCTCACATTATAAAAACTTAGATACTCCAAAGGAAAACTGCAGAAGTCTTTGGAGAACACCATTAAACATTTCTAACACATGTATGTATACGTATACACAGATTTGTTAACTAGAAGCACTCCTTCTACCTCTAATCCTATTTATTTTATTTAGTTCACATCTAAGTAAATCAAAGCTATACCATTAAAAATAATTTTTTAAAGGGATACTTCTACATACCTCTACACATTTGCTTTTTTATAAAAACTGAGACTTGTTATAAGATGGTGCTGTGGGGACCTGGACACATACAGAAAAGCTTGAGAAATGTGTGATAAATCCCTTGGTTTTGAATACTATACGAATGCACAACACATATCAATATGAACTAATAAAAGTTATTCAATATGTCCTGTAATTGAATAAATAAAATTTTAAATAATTTCTTCTATTGACTTAAAAATTTGACTCCTCAAATCAAAATCAGTAACCTTGTTCTACCCTCTGACCCTTCAGTGCCACAACCAACTTCCAATAAAGAAATTTTCTTGCAAAATCAGAGGAGGAACCAGCTAGGACCCATATCAACTGGACAGTCTTGCCCCCTCCTAAAGAGCCATTTAAAATTCATTAAACACACACACATACACAGAGTTTAGGCTAAACAAAACCCCTCACTGGGACAGATTGCTTTCAGTTTAAATTCACAGCCCTATCTCTCCACACTGCCATTTCCCGTCCTGCTTCAGGCATTCCAGCCATTCAGAACTGCTGGCCCGTAACTTCTACTTCTGGGTTATACCCTCTGTCTGGAATGCCCTCCTCTCTGTCCCCAATGTCTCACCACTCAAGCCGCCACTCTTTTGTCCAGGTAGCTCCTCTCTTGGACCTCATGTCCTATGGGAAGCCTGCTCTGCCCCACTCCAACCACCCTCTATCTCAGCGGTTCTCAACCTGTGGATCGCAACCCCTTTGGACTGTATTAAAGGTTCTCAGCATTAGGAAGGTTGAGAACCACCGCTCTATCTGATTCAAGACAACCCTATGTGCTATACACTGCACCCTTCATACTTACTATGTTGAATTTAAATTACCTATTTTACAAGGTCTTTAAAGACACATTTTGGACCTTGTATCCGAGAGCCTAGAGGAGAGAAAAGCCTTCAATAAATAGCTGTTGAAAAGAATGATGCAAAGCCAGCAATTGGTAGTGCTCTGTGGTGGCAGACAACAGTGAAAAGAGTAAAGTCTAGTCCATCTCATCTTGTGACCTAGGTCAAATTAGCTTTGGGGAAACTCAAGAAAACAGAGATATTTCCATTTACTTAACAAAGCTATTGTGAGACATTCCCAAGATAATTTTTGCAAAATACCAAGGAAAGTCCCCCAGTATACAGTGGGTACTTGATATTAATTTCTATCACCTCCCCAACTATATGCCCAGAGATAACCAACTGTTTACCACTTGTCAGAGAAAGGAAGAGGGAGGACTCCTTTTGACTAAAAAGTTCCAAACTGGAACCATGGAGAAGGGAGTGGCAATCTGGAGTATTTTTCAGTTGCAGAGAAATGAGAGTTTGCCGGTGTCCTTGGTTACAAACAGGACTATAATTCTTCTCTAGGAGAGAGAAAAGTAAAAACCCAACTCCTTACTTTTATCAGATTCAAACTGACGAAGAAGCAGAAGAATTTTAGGAAATAGAAACTTTAAAAAGACAAAGTTAAATATTTATTAAAATATTTCCTTTAATAAAAGCAGGGAAGATCTTCCTTTTGAACCAAAAACTCAAATTTAATTTTTGAATTGTGATAGGATAGTTGAAAAACAGATTGAAACAGTAGCAAAAGAAAGTACTATTTATCTATCAAATACGAAAGGTCAATGGTCAATGGAGTATGTTTCCACAGTTCAAGGAACGTTTCATATAAAGGAAGGACCGCTTTGACTGTAACTTAGGGAAGGTGCAATGTTGCCAGATCTAAAAGTATCTAAGAAGTTCAGGCGAAGGGCATATCTAGAGAGAAACTCATAAGGAGCTGACCCAATTAAGGAATTCAAAAGATTTCCTACTGCCAGTAAAGCTAACAACAAACCAGCAAGCAGGAAGGCTATTTTTATCCTCTTGCCAGAAGCCTTCTGACTCTGGATGCTACATTTAGAGGACAGAGCAACAAGATAACTTGCCTTAAGAGGATGTTATGATACCAGTGATTAATGGTAATTTTTTAAGCTCTAAGAAACTAGGCATAGTTTTTGCCTAAACTAAACCAGGCAAGGCGTGTGTGTGTGTGTGTGTGTGTGTGTGTGTGTTTTAAGAGGGTGGATAATATGATGGAAAGAAAAGTGGAAAAAAAGACCAATGGGTAATAGAAAAATTTTAAGTAATCCAGAAAGAGCCAAGCTAGTAAATTAAAATTCCCCTACCTTGCAAAGAGGTTGATTTAAAAAAAAACATTTGTTATAAGAGGCATATTTTAAAAGAACCAGTGAATAAACATAAAGAATTGGCTCTAAGGCAAAAATCACTTTGAAAAATGGCTCTCTGTACTGAGGTGAACATAGAAAGACCAAGATAAATTTAACAAATTCATAGAGATCACAAGCTAAGCTGCTGTAAATGACTAAGATAAGAGAGATACAATAGAAAATCTAATTAGGTTTTTCTGATTCCACAGAAACTAAAAAGAATTAAGAGTGATTTCCTTATTTACAACCATTATTTTATAAACATTTTAAAAATAAAATTCAAAAAATTATTTTTGAATTATGATAGGACAGTTGAAAAACAGATTGAAACAGTAGCAAAGGAAAGAAATATTTATCTATAAAATAAGTAAGGTCAATGGTCAATGAAATATGTTTGTACAGATTAAGGAAGCTTTCACATAAAGGACAGACTGCTTTGACTGTAAGTTAGAGCAGAAGCAAGGTTGCCAGATCTAAAAGTATCTAAGAATACTATTCCTACACTGATGAAAAGCTGCCCTTACAACTGGTTTTGAAGTGCAAGTCCCAAAAAGGCAATCAGCAAAGTATCTAGTTGGTTTTCTGCACACATACCTATCATCAACTTTAATGACTTATTTAATATAAATTCTGATGACTTTGTGTTTAATTTTGTTTCTGACACAGGGTCTTGCTCTGTTGCCTGGGCTAGAGTGCAGTGGCATCATCATAGCTCCCTGCAACCTCCAACTCCTGGGCTCAAGGGATACTCCTCCCTGAGCCTCCCAAGTAACTGGGACTATAGGCAGGCATGTACCACCACACCCAGCTAATTTTTCTAATTTTTTGTAGAGACAGGGTCTTGTTCTTGCTCAGACTGGTCTCAAACTCCTGACCTCAAGTAATTTTCCCATCTTAGCCTCCCAAAGTACTAGGAACTTTAGTGAAGAATGTGCTTGGATTTCATACCTGATCTAAGATTTTCACCTTTTATTAAACTTTCTCAGAAGGCCTCGTCTTTCTTTTCTCTTATCAGTACTCAAGGATCTCAGTTTTCCTCTTATTTATGAACCTTCAAAATTAATAAACAGACTGTTCAAACATGTATGCTAATTCATAGAGAATAAGCTGCACAAGGCCAGGATTCTTATCTTTAGTCCCTGCTGGATCCCAACAGATTAAAATAGGGCCTGGTGCATAGCAGATACTTGATACGTATTTGTTTTACAAGAGGTCTTCAAAAAGTTCATGGAAAATGCGTCCTATGGAAAAAAACTATGCATAGATTGCAATTTTTTCCATCAAAATAAACTTGTACCAACTTGTTACAACATGTCTGAGCACGTTTTAGTGTGAGGCACTGAGAAGGGATAAGACATCAGTTTGAAAGAGCCTATACCAGAGCAACAGGAATTCCGCTAAAATTGAAGCAAGAACAAACATCAAATGTATGCTGAAGCTTGGATGGAAGAAAGGTGAAATCATTCATGCTTTATGAAAAGTTTACAAGGACAATGCCCTCCCCCCAAGATCGGCAGTTTACATCTAAGAAGGGAAAAGGCAATGTTGAACGTGACACCCTCAGTGGTAGACTATCCACATCAATTTGTGAGGGAAAAATTAATCGTATTAGTCCTCTAAATTAGGAGGATCAATGATTAACAGCATAAACAACAGCCAATACCAAAGATGTCTCAACTGATTCAACTTACGCAATTCTGACTGAAAAGTTAAAAGCTGAGCAAACTTTCCACTCACTGGTACCAGTCTGTATCAGCTGCACACACAAGCAGAGTTTTCAATGGATATTTTAAACAAGTGAGACCCAGATCCTGAAGAAGTTTTTCAAGGTATTGTAACAGGAGATAAAATATGGCTTTACCAGTACAATCCTGAAAACAAGGCACAATCAAAGCAATCAATGGCTACCGAGGGGTGGAAGTGTCCAGTCAAAGCAAAAGTAGACAAGTCAAGAGTAAAGGTCATGACGATGGTTTTTGGGGATGCTCAAGGCATTTTGCTTGTTGACTTTCTGAAGGGCCAAAGAGTAACATCTGATTATGAGAGTGTTTTGAGAAAGTTAGCCAATGTGTTAGCACAAAAATGCCTGAGAAAGCCGTACCACAGAGTTCTCCACCATGACAATACTGCTTGTTCCTCTCCTCAAAAAAGGGCAATTCTGTGAGAGTTCTGATGTACAATCATTAGGCATCCACCTTATAGTTCTGATTTGACTCCTTCTGACTCCTTTTTGTTTCCTAATCTTAAAAAACCTATAAAAGGTACTCATTCTTCTTTAGTTAATAATGTGAAAAAGACTGCATTGACAGGATTAAGTTCCCAGTACCCTCACGGGGAGGTGGACCAAATGGCTGGTTATCATCACTTACAAAGGGATTTTGAACATTGTGAAACTTATATTGACAAATAAAGTTTCTATTGTTTATTTTATTCTATTTTTCTTTTCTTTTCTTTTTTTTTTTTTTTTTTGAGACAGTCTCACTTTATTGCCCTCCATAGAGTACCCTGGTGTCACAACTCACAGCAAGCTCAAACTCCTGGGCTCAAGCAATCCTCTGGCCTTAGCCTTCCCAGTAGCTGGGACTGCAGGCAAGAGCCACAATGCCTGGCTATTTTTAGAGATGAGGTCTCACTCTTACTCAGGCTGGTCTCAAACCTGTGAGCTCAGGCAATACACCCACCTCGGCCTCCCAAGTGCTAGGATTACAGGCTTGAGCCACTGTGTCCAGCCTATTTTATTCTTTTAATTCAATTTTTCCATTAACTTTTTGAAGTCCTCTTGTATAAATGGCCTCAGACAGCTTTGGGCTCTATATATACACCCAAAGTGGAATGAAGGTGGGGGTGGGAAAGGAAAGTGGTATATCTGAGTCACTTGAGGAATACACATGGTTAAGTCCCATGACAAACAGGGTTGAATCAGAATCAGGGAAGAGAACAAGCCAACTTGAAATTGATTCCATCTTCACCTCCATCCCCCAAAGAGGAATTCTTCAGTACAAAACCAGCAAATGTGAGATCCAAATCTTTCACAGAAGATTATGATGATAAAAATCAGATTTTAAATTCTGTATCTAGTCTTCTAAATTAAAATTAGGCATCTTTTTTTTTTTGAGACAGAGCCTCAAGCTGTCACCCTGGGTAGAGTGCCATGGCATCGCAGCTCACAGCAACCTCCAACTCCTGGACTCAAGCGATTCTCTTGCCTCTGCTTCCCAAGTAGGTAGGATTACAGGTACCTGCCACAATGCCCAGCTATTTTTTGGTTGCAGCCATCATTGTTGTTTGGCAGGCCCAGGCTAGATTCAAACCTGCCAGCTCAGGAGAATGTGGCTGGTGCCTTAGCCGCTTGAGCCACAGGCGCCAAGCCAAAATTAAGGCATCTTAACACCTCTGTCAAAGCATACTAGACAAAAATGTTTAAATTTTCTTACGTTTGTCTCCCTCTTAAAGACTGTATAATAAATATCTAACCCATTAAACCAGGAGCCAGAGGTTTTGTGTTCCTATCTAGGAAGCTGAATGACTTTATGGAAGCTGTTGCATCTCTCTGCACTTTGGTTTTTTCAACTGTAAAACAAAGATCACAAAACTCACATAAAAGGTTACTAGAAGAGTTTAAGTTAGAGATAATCTCAGAAGGGGCACCCAAGAAACAAATGGTATCCGAAGTAAGTGCCCTTTTACTGGGAACCATTGTTAATGGTTCTTTCTATACAGATTATCTAGGCATACCTCAAAAAGAAAAACTGTAAACCAGCATCAATATTGACCTGCAACCTACCTGGTGGATAGAATATGCTCAAAAGTTTGTTGAGCTGGAATGTAAGCAGAAGCTAAATTCTAAGATACTTTTAAACCACTTGGCTCAAAGAAGATTTAGTAGCACCTGTCTCACCCTTCTAACAAGAACTGCTGAGCTGCACATGCTACAGTGTGCCCCTCTTGTCAGGTGACTCCCCTTGCCCTCTGGCATGATGGAGATGTAGCCCAAACCAGGCCAGATTTCTAGCTCTGCCTCAGAGGGCAAAGAAATAACTTCAGATATCAGAAATGAAGCTCCAAAATTTTACTTGTAGAGATGAAAGGGACCTCCTCTCTCACTTCTGAACTCTTCCTCACCATTTCCTCTATTAAATTCCTTTCTTATGTTGTGGTCCTTTTGGCAAGAGGGAGCATTCTAATGGCAAGAGTATAAAGCAGATGAATTAGAGAAGCTCTCTAGAACAGTGTTTCATAACCTTTTATAAATATTAAGACCTACTTAGATCAAAACATTTCATAAAGGCGTTCCCCCATGAAAACTGAAGACCCCAAACTCCACCCCACCCCAACCCACCCCAGTGAATGTTACAAGTAAAACAGCAGCAACAAAACCCTTAATGACAAAAGGCCACTATGGATTCAGCAACACTTTTAAATGTATTTTAATTGCATTACCTCAGCATTCACATGCTTTTGGAAGATAATCATGCATACATAACTGAAATATCTATCATCCAACTGGAATGCTCAGTCACTAATGGGTTCACAGGCTCCCTCAAATAACTCTAATGGCTGAAGAAGCCGCTGGACCACAAATGAAGTCAAAAACATTTCATGAGGCCAAGTTTATTTTTTTTTTTTTTTTTTTTTTTGGTAGAGACAGAGTTTCACTTTATTGCCCTTGGTAGAGGGCCGTGGCATCACACAGCTCACAGCAACCTCCAACTCCTGGGCTTAGGCGATTCTCTTGCCTCAGCCTCCCGAGTAGCT
>CAUYRH010136664.1:0-17362 GCA_963574655.1 Perodicticus potto | reverse complement strand
GGGCTGGTGCCCTACTCGATGAGCCACAGGCGCCGCCCCGTTGCCTTCTTTCAACACTGAAGTTCTGTAATTATGCAATTCATTTTTAGAATATGCAGTCTTGTTCACGTGCTTTCTCTTCAGACCCAGAAACATTAACATCTATAGTATGTTACAAATTGCTTATTCATCTTACAAAAGAAAAAGAAAAAAAGAACCTAACACATGCATAAGCGCATATTCACACGCACACCCTTTAAGTTGGGTTTTTTAAAGTTAAACTGGATATGAAGGAAAAGGGCAGGAACTTCTGGCCTTCACACTGCCAACCTTAATGAAATGGATTTGAATATTATTTAATGATACTCAGCAAGGAAGAAAATCCCCATCTCATTTCCCCCCAACCCTTTCTTTATTTTGATGAATGTGAAATAAAAAAAAAAAATCTTTCTAATTAGCTGCCTTGGTATCTGTATGCCACAGTGAATAGGAACAGGATCATTACACCTTACTTGGGACCAGAGCACCTGATGAGGGGATCAAATCTTATACATTTTTATGCCCCTGGTACTTGATACCCAGTGGGTGCTCATGACATAGGTGTTTGTTCAATGAATGAATAAGATACACAGTGTGTTGCAGGTCAGGTCTAGGAAAATAGGAAGAAGGTTGTTACGGACTTTATGTAAAAGGCATGGAAGTGTTGGGGACCATGCCTCATTTATGGAACAAAACAAAGTTCAGTTTACCTGAAGTAGAGTGCTCTGTAGTGGAGGTAGAACAGCTAGAAATGAGGGTTGGCAGGTGAGGTCAGATCTGTAAGGATTTTACATGGTATGCCATGGGTTTTAGATCTTATCCTGAAAGCAACGGGGAGAGGGGACAGAGTGAAAATGTATTGGAAGCTGGGGTAGGCTTTTGAATTAGGATGCAATGTCATGATTATATTGAGTTTTAGAGCAACTCCAGCTCCTGGTGTAAAATGGATGAATACAGGAGTGTCGGGAGGCCAGCCAGATGGAAACCTACAGGCAAGGTGACCAGTTAGGGGGCTCTGCAGTAGTTCTGGGGAAAAGAGAATGAAATATGAGCAAAGGTAATGGTAGCAAGCAGAGATGGAGATGGATTTAGGACAGAATGAGCTAGCAAAGAGGACTTGACAGAAGACAGTGATACTTGCACCAAACCTGCCAATTTAAAAAAATGAAAATTACCATGTAATCAAGTAGAAAACAGAGTCCTGTGATAGCAGCTGCTGTGAGAAACACCTGAGGGTGGGCTGACAATAAATCTAATACCAGTTTCATGATATGACAGTCAAGAAAACGGATGTCACCTTAGGGAGCTGTAAGAGAGAAGTCAAGTGTCTAGACAAGGAAAGTGACTGTACTGGTCTCTGTGCAGAAGGGTCTGTACCTTGGGGTGGAGGTGGGATGGCAAGGATAGACCCAGTTCTTCCCACTTTCAAAAGAAATAAATTGGCTTACATTTAGAGAAAAGCCTTGAACTCAGGTCTTTGGAGCAACGGAGCCTGGAGGAACAGTGAGCCAGTTGAATTGTCTTCAAATTGTTAGACACTCGGAGGAAAGGCAAGGCTGACCTTGTGTGGCCTCAAAGGGGCATAAGTTACTAGGAGGCCAAAGACAGACCTAAGTGGGGGTGGGCTGAGCCAGTGAGGCCTGATCTCCGGAAGCTGTCCATCCTGCTAGGGCAGGGCCCTTGCACATGGGGGCAAGAAACAAATAAAAAAGCAATGTGAATATAGAATCAGTCAATGACCTCTGAGGTTTTTGCTGACCCAGTGATGTGGACATTCTGTGGAATTATTGTTAAGATGGACAAAGGGTACCTCTTGTTAGCTTTTTTATACTCGTTAATTAATTAATTTTATTTTACTTATTTTTTGAGACCGAGTCTCCCTATGTCGCCCTTCGTAGAGTGCCGTGGCGTCACAACTCTCAGCAGCCTCCAACTCTTGGGCTTAAGTGATTCTCTTGCCGCAGCCTCCCAAGTAGCTGGGACTACAGGCGCCCGCCACAACGCCCGGCTATTTTTTGGTTGCAGTTCTCATTGTTTTAGCAGGCCCGGGCTGGGCTCAAACCCGCCAGCCTCGGTGTGCCTGCTGTCCTACTTACTGAGCTACAGGCACCGAGCCTATACTTGGTAATTTAAAGGAAATAGGTCGTGCGGGGGGTCGGTAGACAGGATAGGTTACAGCTTTATCTAAATCATTGTAACTTCGTGGAGGCCGGGGATGGTAAACTTGGGCAAAGCCTTGGACTCGTCAGGAACATCCGCGCAAATGGGTAAACTTCGTCTGGGAATTTGCAGCGCAAGAGGGGCGGGGTTATTTGAAAGGTTCCTCAGGAGAAGGCGATTGGCCCCTGGGATGCAGAGGGGGCGGAGCTAGTCATTGTTGCCAGTGGGCCTACGGGCAAGTTGAGGGATGGCCGTGTAGGGGGTGGAGCCCCCGATGGGAGGCAATTGGCTGGGCGAGACCCCCCACGGGGAGCGAGCGGCGGGTAGGCGAGCCCGAAGCCGGTAGCACGCAGCCCGGAGGCCCTCGGCAGCGGCGGCGAGCTCGCCAGTGCCGCAGCGGGGCGAAGGGCGCACGGGGCGTTGGCACGAGGGCGCGCGCTTGCGTCGCTGACTTAGATGCGGCTAGGACGCTCTATGCCCGGTGCACTAGACGCGAGCTATTCAACAGCTGGCCTTGCGGGCAGCTTTCGCAGGAGAGACTGGGAGTATTGACGGTGGCGACTGTGGCGGCTGGAAGGAGGCGGCGGCAGCGGCGGTGGCTGTGGTAGCAGTACAGCTATCCCAGAGTGGAGACGCAACGGCTCCTGAGGCTCCCGGTAAATGCCCTCAGCTCTCCCCGCAGAGAAGGCAGCCACGTCTCGCTTTCTCGGCTTGTCTCAGCCGGCTGGCCACCGTGGCCTGCCGGAGCTGTGGGTGCCGCACAGACAGGGCCACGCTGGACCCTCGGTGGAAATTGGGGAGGGACTGCGCAGAGATCCTGGTCATCCCTCCTGCTCCAGCAGTGTCAGGATTTCCAGAGATGCGCCTAGGTTCTTCCCCTGGTTTATTCCTTCACCCGAGACCCTGCTGTGCTTCCTCTGGCCCAGGCTCCGTACTAGGGGCACTCTGGAAGCCACTCGAGGGCGCACTCCGGCCTCTACTCAGGCCGAGGTCGCGCCAAGCATTCCCCCGAAGTACATTGGCGGTGACATCCCACTAATGGAACTGAAGGTGCCCTCTCCCGCTCGATGGGCACTCCAGAGGCCCAGGCGCTTGGCTTCCCCCCTTGCTCCTGCTACACTCAACCAAATTGATCGTTAGCAGGGTCCCACAGCCCCCGTTCGCCTAATAACCCCAATCCTTGGCTTCAGGGACTTCTCAAGAGATTCTGAATCTTAGTTTGAGGGTTCCGGCGTGGGTGGCATATAACCATTTTTATCTGATCAGGAGAGCAGGATTCACCCACAAGGCTTTCAGGATGTAGGGTCCTAAGCTTGGGTTGGTGGGCCGAGGGGCGAGAAGAATCAAGTTGGGGAGGCTCATGCTGTAGGACATGCGTGACTTGCCCATGTGCACGTGGGAAAATCATAGTCTTGGACTTTGTGACCCCTGTCTTCTTAACATTTGATGTTCTGCTTTTTGTGATCTTATTTAAAGCTGACTATTACCAGAGGACTTTTGAATGCTGCTAACTCTGAAGGGTGGCTTATATTGGAACGCTGGGTTCCAGTATGGGGGATTGGTTATCCTCTGGGCCTTTTCATTTTGTTAGTGTCTTTTCTAGATTGAGAATACAACCTTAAAGATCATGGCCATTTTGGCCTATGTTTTCCTGTTCGCCTCTAATCTAACTTTGGAATGTTATGCTGTTGAACGAGTGTAAACTTGTGCTCACTCTTCATGCTGAGAAAACCATTCTTTGGAATAATATGTTGATCTCTCTCAAATTCTAGTGTTTTGTTTGTTTGCCTTTTAAGGCATGTGGCATTACAGTAGTCACATTCTTCTGTGCTCTGTTTTGGGGTTTTTCTTTTGGAGGGGTCCCTCAAAGCATGAAGTCACTTGAAGCATTGAATAAATTCCTTGCAGGCATTTTTACTTCAACTCTTGTTAAGCACAGATGAAGGTGGCAAGTGGAATAGGCTTGCCAGCACTGGTACCCAGGGAATCCCAGCTGTCACACACATCAAAAGATGGATGGGGCTGATTTGAGGTGGAGTATCATTGGGGGGGAGGGGACTAGGGCCTGCAGAGGCCATCTTGGCTTCTGCAGTGGATCATGGGCTTTCCATTTAGTCTCAGCCAAAGATCACACCTGCATTGTGGCCTACTTGTCCAGGTTCTGCCCCATACTGAGGGGACAGTGGCCTTTGGCTTCATGTGTCATCATCTCCAGCATTAGAAGGAAAGGTGAGATGCAGAGGTTAGGGAACATGGAAGTGATGATATTGGTGGTGTTGGTGGTGTGTGTGTGTGTGTGTGTGTGTGTGTGTGTGTGAGAGAGAGAGAGAGAGAGAGAGAGAGAGAGAATGAATGTTGGAGCAGCTCTCTGCTGCTGACACTAGCTACATGTTTATCTTCCCAGCATGCATTCCTGCGTGTCTTTGCTAGAAAGAGGGACTTTTGCTGAGTTATTTTAGAGCCAGAGTGGTATAAGTTGTGCAACCTTCTGATTCAGATCCCACTTAGGTCTATAGGTTCTATGTTATATCCAACATGCTTCTGTCACTTTAAGAAGCTTTAAAGACAGGGTTTGGGCTGAGGCAGACTAATGCCTGAGGCACTGGGACAGCATGGAATCCAGTGAGGCTTTGCTCAAAAGGGACAGCATAAGGGCCCCAGCACTTACAGAAGAAGAAGAAGATAAGTGAAAATTGAGTAGCCGTGGTAATAATAGATGCTTGCCTTAACTGAGTACCTACCAGGGGTTAAGTACTTGCATCATTTCATTTAATCTTTCAAAACTCCTGTAAGTTAGGCACTATGATCATCTTTTGAGGTTCAAAGAAGTCAGGTAACCAGCTGGTCAATGGCAAAGGTGGGCATTGAACCCAAGTTTGCTTGACACCAGATCTTGAACTTGAAAGCATTTTGCTTTTATGGTCAAAAAAGTTTCTTAAAAGAAGTGAAATATGTGCAAGGATTTGAAGGGTGGGTAGGATTTAAATGAGGACAGGGTATATTTGGCTGAGGGGATCAACATCTTTGAAGGAGTTCAAGGAAGACTGGTCCACCTAAAATGGGGGATGGACACAGGCTGATGAGGTGGGGTAGGATTGTGTTTTAGGGCAAATGAAAGGGAGCTTGTGATTTGATGCAGTAAGAAATAGGGAATGTTGAGAATTTTTGAGCAAGGAAGAGCATGACAAAAGCAGTATCACTCATCTGGTATCACCTACCTTGGTCCCTGAGCCTGTGCCTCTCTCATCCATTCTTGAGACCCTTGCCCACTTGTTAGCATATTTAACTCTTGTTTTTGAATTTTCTGAGCCCTTCAGGAGTATCAGACTAATGTAACCAAATAGACTCCCAAGGTCCAGTGTGCAGAAACAGCAAGCTAGGGGTCTATGATCAAACTCAGCCCTACATGGGTGTGCTTCAGCCTGCACAATACTTGAAAAAGCAATTGAATTAGGGGGGTCAACATTGAAAAAGCAAAAGACCTCAATAAAAATCAGGATTTCTAGCTTATCTTGAAATGCCAGAAGGCCTGGTCTACATTTCACCTCTGGAACATAGAGTCGTGTACAACTGACTTCATATGGAGGGGGATGAGTGTTCTGCTTCCTGCTCCCAGTGGGGACACTATTGTAGCCCTCATTCCTGGGACCTATCTAATCCTGGAGGCTTCAGACCTCTGCTTGAGAGAAACAAGCCCCCACCTAGGAAGATTCTAATTCAGGATTAGATTCCTGTTTCACCACGTAATTAGGGAATTGTCACACATGCAGTAGAGCTGTCTCTGTGAAATGCAGATAACCTGAACACACACAGATGCTCTGGGCATCACTGTGGAGCATTTTCCAGAGGTGGTTGCTTTCCTCTGGGGGAGGCTGAACACCTCGCATGCTATGGCCCCAAAGAGACATTTTGGTGGGCCTCTCTGTTTTCCTCCATCCTTTACTTGGACTCAGGACTTTCATTTTGCTGAATACTTGCTGTGTATACGATCTGATTCAAAATGATAAAGAGTCTGGGCAGAAAACAACTCAGAAATGACTACCTAAAATGTAGCAGGTTAAAAATAATAATTTTGAAGTCCCTGAAAACACTGTTTGTGCTCTAGTCGGCAGGCATAAGCCACTCTGTGCTGGCAGTTGGGGTGGAGAGTTCTTCATTGCGGGAGTCTGTCCATTTAGCATTGTTGGTGCCCTGCTTACCAAATGGCAGTGGTGCCCCCTGCATATGCTGGTTATTGTGACAACTACAACTGTTCCTATGTATGTCCCAGCATACATAAAAGGGAGCAATATTGGCACGTTTAAAAATCACCTGAAGGCTTGGCTCCCATAGCTCAGTGGTTACTGCTACAGCCATATACACCGAGGCTGGTGGGTTTGAACCCGGCCTGGGCCAGCTAAGCAACAGAGACAACTGCAACAGAAAAATAGCTGGGCGTCGTGGTGGGCGGGCTTCTGTAGTCCCAGCTACTTGGGAGGCTGAGGCAAGAGAATCGCTTACACCCAAGAGTTTGAGGTTGTGGGAAGCTGTAACGTCACATCACTCTACCAATGATAACATAGTGAGACTCTGTCTCAAAAAAACAAAAACAAAAACAAAAACAAAACAATAGCCGCCTCACGTTCATGGGACATTGGTGCTAAACCATTCTAGACAATGTGCTTCTGGGTTGGGGTTTCATACGCAATATAGGAGCTCCCTAGCTGTGATCTGTTGAAAGTAAGTCAGCCCTGGACACAAGGGCTTTTTTTTTTTATATTAAAAAAATGTTGTTTTTCTTCTTTTCTTTCTTTCTTTCTTTATTTTTGAGACAGAGTCTCAGGGTGTCACCCTTGGTACAGTGCCGTGGTATCCCAGCTCACAGCAACTTCAAACTCTTTAGTTTAAAAGATTCTCCTACCTCAGCCTCCCGAGTAGCTGGGACTACAAGTGCCCACCACAATGCCCGGCTATTTTGTTGTTATTGTTGCAGTTGTCATTGTTGTTTAGCTGGCCCGGCTGGGTTCAAACCTGCCAGTCTGGGTGCGCATAGCCGGTGCCCTACTCACTGAGCCATGGGTGCCACCCTATTTTATTTTTTTTAAATAAAAAAAAGAAAAAAGAAAAAAGAAATAGATGAAAGTTATAAGTAAAATTATATTTTAAAGGAAAAAAGTAATACAAATAAATACATAAATAAATACCACCTGGAGCATATTCCCAGGAATTCTAGTACTCATTTTTTTTTTTTTTTTTTTGAGACAGAGTCTCACTTCGTCACCCTGGATAGAGTGTCGTGGTGTCACAGCTCATAGCAACCTCCAGCTCTTGGGCTTAGGCGATTCTCTTGCCTCAGCCTCCGGAGTAGCTGGGACTATAGGCGCCAGTCACAACGCCTATTTTTTTTGTTGCAGTTTGGCTGGGGCCGGGTTCAAACCCGCCACCCTCAGTGTATGGGGCCGGTGCCCTACTCACAAAGCCACAGGCACCACCCTCTAGCACTCATTTTGTGTTAAAGAATGTTAAAACCGGGTGGTACCTGTGGCTCAAAGGAGTAGGGCGCAGGCCCCATACACCGGAGGTGGTGAGTTCAAAAAACCTGGCCACGGTCAAAAACTGCAAAAAAAAAAAAAAGAATGTTAAAACCATCATTGCTTATTTGGGACTACAATACCCTATGTCTCTCCTGGCAATCACCATTTTCTTCCTTAGATTCCAGTTAATTGTCTTAATTTATTTCCCTTCTAGTCTCAGTTCTTTGAAGGTGACGCATCTCTGTAGCCACGCAAGTGTCTAAAATGGAATAGGTTCTTGGTAGATAAACTTGAATTAATGTCACTGTTCACTGATGAATGTTAATAGTCACATGATGTGACTTAAGCTTTTTTTAAAAAATTATTTATGTATTTATTTATTTATTTTGCAGGGTTTTTTTTTGGCCGAGGCTGGGTATGAACCTGCCACCTCCGGCATATGGGGCCGGTGCTCTACTCACTGAGCCACAGGCACTGCTCTGTTTTTTTTTTTTTGTTTTTTTTTTAAGTCACTTAGGCTTTTGTGTAGCATAGACTCTGTGGGGGCAAGGGTGGAAGAAGAGAGATGAGTTAGGAGGCTGTTGGAATAATCCAGGTGAGAGATGGCAGTGGCCTGGAGCTGGGGTAGCTGTGAAGATGGAGATAGGTTTGGAATGTGGGATAAAGGTGCAGTCGAAAGGACTTATGGAAAGATTGGATCTGAGAGAAAGGGAGGAATAACTTCTAGGTTTTAAGCCTGCAAGCCTGAGTAGAGAGTGGTTCTATTTCTGGAGATGGGGCCCATTAGGGGAAGGGGAGTTGGAGTTGGAGGACAGGTTTTCAGTTGGAAATTAGAAACTCTGTTGCTTTTGTTAGGTTGCAGACCAATGACGCTTTCAACTGGAGTCACTGAATAGGGAATTGAATATAAATATAAGAGTTGGTTGGAGCTTCAGCCTACATAAAGTTAAATGCAAATTAAAGCTGCTTTAAGTTGCTATTGTAGGCTAATAAATAATGGAAATAAAAAATGGCAATGATCCAGTGTGTGCAGGGCTGCAAGGGAATCAGATGTTAATTTTGCTGATGGCCTCATACATTGACTTAAACTTCGAGGAGACCAATCTGACGATATGTAAGGAGCCATAGAAACTTACATATTTTTATAACATAATTTAAAAAAAAGATTTGTACAAAGATTTTCATGCTTGTGTTCTCTTTCATAGTAGTACAGTGGGCGGAGTAGGGGTGGTACTCTTTTGGAAAGAGTAGCGCTCTTTCAAACAAAATTAGAAAACACAAATTCCTGTAGAGGGGAGAAAAAGCAAATATATAGTAAGTCTCTGTAGAATTTCTATACAATTTTTCTCTGTATAGAATTTATTTTTTCTAATAATCTTTACTTTTTATCAACACATTGGAGCTATACAGAATTCCTACAGAACTCCCCATATGGGCATGAGAAATGAGAAGTAGGTTGAGCACAAGGATGTCTGTAATTGTTACTAAAACAGGTGCACAAACCAAATTATGTTGGTATATAAGTACACCTATGTTAATCTCACATGCAGCTTATGCTGAAAATTGTAAATATATAGTTATCTCACTTCTTTAACCATTTCATCTGCTTTTGACTTTGTACCTGTTTCTCCCTGGCAGAGTGCTCCCTGGTTAGGATGCCACAACACAGTGGTCTACCATGACGAGTGCACGTGAACTGTGGCTTCTCCAATCTTTCTTTTCTTTTTTTGAGACAGAGTCTCAAGCTGTTACCCTGGGTAGAGTGCTGTGGCGTCATAGCTCACAGCAACCTCCAATTCTTGGGCTTAAGCAATTGTCTTGCCTCAGCCTCCCAAGTAGCTGGCCCACCACAACACCCGGCTATTTTTTGGTTGTAGTTGCCATTGTTGTTTGGCAGGCCCGGGCTGGATTTGAGCCCCCCCAGCTCTAGTGTATGTGGCTGGTGCCTTAGCCGCTGAGCTACAGGCGCTGAGCCCAGTCTTTCTTTTCTTGATCAAATTTTTGGCCTAAGGTATTGGGTAATATCCTATTCTGGGAGATTTGTATGAAAATGAGTTTACCTTGGGATTTATCAAAGGTTGGGAAATACTTGGTATTCTCAGAAACTTGACTAGTACCAAACACGATGCAACACGGAGGTTGCTTTTCCCCATGTAGGTGGGGATTGGTGGGCAGGAATTTTGCTGGTAATTTTCAGATTGTGGCGATAACAACCAAGAAGCGAGTTATGCTTGGTAAATTCATGATATGCATTTCCCACAAATAATACTCTCGTTATTCAGTGAGTGAGGCAAAAGTATGGAAGATACTCAGCAGCATGCCTTTAAATCCCTGACAGCTTTATATTTTTCTTGTGAAGAAGAGAGAGCAGTGAGTCTTCTTTGCTAGCATTATGGTTGATTAATCCGAGGTATATAGTGGTATTCTTGCCCTGGGGGTGTCTGAAGAGAGGTGTTCTTCAACAAAAATATTGCTGGTGCTGAAGAAGGAGCAAAATAACGAAAAGACTGGTCAGACGGGCCTGCCAACTGCTCTGTGTATATTTTTAAAAATAGCTCCTTCCCTTTCTTTTTATTCTTTCTTTGCAGTTTTTGGCCGGGACTGGGTTTGAACCCGCCACCTCTGGTATATGGGGCGAGAGCCCTACTCCTTTGAGCCACAGGCGCCACCCTGGCTCCTTCCCTTTCTATCATGGAATGACTGCTGTATACACTAGGGTACAGTTATGTGAAGGCGTTTGCACAGGAAGGCCAACACAAACCTTTCTTCAGCTTAATTTATTTTCTGTTAGCCGCAGAAACACTCAAAACACTTTGCTTTCACAAGCATTATCAGATGAAGGAAACAATAAGATGATCTTTTAATGTAGGGGAAATAGGAACTTAACTTGCCCAAAGAGATAGATTAGCATGATTCCAGCTTACTTCTTCTCAGGATCAAAATTCCCTACACTAAACTTTACCTTAGAGCTGATTTTCTCTGAGTGGTGGCAAAAGAGATTCCTTCTTAGGAGGACTCTAATATTAATTTCATTGTTGCAAATTTATTATTGCTGAATAGCTGTGGATCTCTAAAAGTCCCTTTTTTCTGTCCAGAAAGCCCCAGCTTACCAGTAAACCCTTTCAGACTATCTTAATTTGGGAATTTGGTCATTTGGAGGGTCACCTATATTGGCTATACTCCTATTTTTGCAAAACTGAGAGCCACTCATTTTAATGACGTGATTTTTTTTTCTTTTTCTTTCTTTCTTTCTTTCTTTCTTTCTTTTCTTTATTTCTTTTTTTTTTTTTTTTGAGACAGAGTCTTACTATGTCGCCCTCAGTAGAATGCTGTGGTGTCACAGCTCACTGCAACCTCAAACTCTTAGGCTTAAGTGATTCTCTTGCCTCAGCCTCCCAAGTAGCTGGGACTACAGGTACCCACCACAACACCCAGCTATTTTTTTTTTCTTTGGTTGCAGTTATCATTGTTGTTTAGCAGGCCCGGGCCAGGCTCAAACCCTCCAACCTCGGTGTATGTGGCTAGCGCCCTACTCACTGAGCTACAGGGGCCGAACTTAATGAGGTGATTTTTAAATTATTCAAGATCAGAGCATATGGTCAGCCTCAGTTTTAAAAATGTTGTTTGGGGCCAGGCTCAGGGACTCAGGCCTGTAAACCTAGCATTTTGGGAGGCCCATGTGGGAGGATTGTTTGAGGCCAGGAGTTTGAGACCAGCCAGAGCACAAGCAAGAGACCCTGTCTCTATAAAAAATAGAGAAATTAGCTAGGTGTGGTGGCACGCTCCTGTAGTTCCCCCCACCAAACAGTTTTTGGGTTAATGACATGTCAGAATACTTGAATGTACGTCTTTGAATGGCATCTTGACGGAATATTGGAATATTTCTCTTTGGTCAAGATTACTGGGATTCTGGGTGGTGCCTGTGGCTCATCGAGTAGGGCACCAGCCCCATATACCGAAGGTGGCGGGTTCAAACCCAGCCCCAGCTGAACTGCAAAACAGAAAAATAGCCAGGCACTGTGGCGGGCACCTGTAGTCCCAGCTACTCGGGAGACTGAGGCAAGAGAATCGCCTAAGCCCAGGAGTTGGAGGTTGCTGTGAGCTGTGCCGCCACGGCTCTCTACAAAGGGCGACAAAGTGAGGCTCTGTCTCTACAAAAAAAAAAAAAAAAAGATTACTGGGATTCTGTAGTAGCCAGAAAATTGGAAATTGACTAGGTTGATTTGACCCAAACAAATTTTGGTTGCCTTGCTACTTCCATAAATATTTTGATATAATTTTATACATCTTAAATGCTTTCAAAAGGACTAACTTTAAGGTTCAAAAGCCTAGAAAAAAGAAACGCAGCAAGGAGCTACTTTGAAAGACTATTTTGAGTTGCACAGAGGGCCCTATTTTTCCACTGTTTTTTAAGAAAATGTGCTTCATTCAAATGGCCTTACTAATATGCTGATAGAAAGAATTTATGAGATTGGTTAGGCACGGTAGCTCCTAGGACTGTAATCCTAGCAGTCTAAGAGCCGAGGCAGGTGAATTGCTTGAGCTCAGGAGTTCAAGACCAGCCTGAGCAAGAGTGAGACCCCAATTCTACTAAAAATAGGAAAACTAGCCAGGCATAGTGGCAGGTGCCTGTAGTCTCAGTTACTCTGAAGGCTGAGACAAGAGGATTGTTTGAGCCCAGGACTTTGAGGTTACAGTGAGCTATGATGCTGCAGCACTCTACCCAGGGCAACAGAGTGAGACTTCGTCATACATACCTGCACACACACACACACATACACAGAAAATGTTTACAAGATTGAGAAGGAGCAAGACAGAATAGATGGATACTTTGCTTATGAATGCAGTGATTTTAAAGTTTCTAAGTTATATTTCTGATCTAAAAAGCCCATAAGTGATTTTAAAGTTTCTAAGTTATATTTCTGATCTAAAAAGCCCGAGATGTATCAGATGTATCTCTAGTATCTTCTGAAATGAGAGAAGGTATTGGAAAGACTTTGGAGGCAGACTGTGCAGAATTCATTGAGGTTTCATGGCAGCTTAAACAACCTATGAGAACACCTGCAGTCAGTTTCCTTTTCTCTATTCAGTCAGTTCTGTACTAGGTATAGAGAGGCAAGGAAGATGAGATGACCAGATGACTACAGAAAGCAGCTGTGTTCTCTGAGAATCTCCTCAAAATTTTCTGGCATTCGGAGCATGTTGAGTGAAATGTTTTAGAAAAACTACGTGCACGAGATACTGCTAGAATGCACACTGTGTAAACATTACTGAATAACTATGGTTTTTTAAAGTTAGAGGACCTCTCATTTGCCTGTCCAAAGGTGTTAAAGAATAAGTCATCTTAGTAGTTCTGCTTTTAATCACAGGCTGGAAGAAAGATGTGTGCATGTCAGTGGAGGGACTGGGGAGGTCATGGTGGAACACAATAGAATGTGAGAATAGTTAAAAATCTTTATTAAAATGCAACTTTGGAATTTCTTATGGAAGTCATAATTATGGCATTTCTTGCCATCTGGCTTTGGTTTATACTAGGCTTTTCAGCCTTTATTGAATAAATTAATCTGTGCATACAACAGTGACTAGTGAAAATGATGAGAAAACTTTGAATGAATTTTACCATTATGGTCAATTGGAGCATAGGCATAATCAAAAGGGAAATTAGAAGACAAATTAGGTTGTTCTAAAGAACCATTTTTAATTTGTAGCCTAGTAACTTGATTTTAATAATTCCACTTGTTTTTGCTATATTTATTTTGTTTTGCTATATTTATTTTGATTAACATATAATATGCAAAAGTATATCTTTATGTATTATATCATAGGTAATATATCTATATAATATAGATAATATGATATAATTATATTATAATTATAATACATAAAGATATATTTTTGAATATGTTTATTTGGTTTAAACAAGGTTAAAAACAGGGATTATGTGAGAAGAAATACATAAACCTTTTTAGATCTATATTTTTTGAGACAGGGTTTCCCTCTGTCACCCCAGCTAGAGTCCTATGGCGTGACAAACTTCAGGACTCAAGCTTCATTCTCCCAAGTAGCTGGAACTACAGGTGCATGACACCACACCTGGATAATTTTTCCATTTTTTTATACAGTCAGTGTCTTGCTCATGCATAGGGTTGTCTTGAACTCCTGAGCTCAGGCAATCTTCTTGCCTCAGCCTCCCAAAGTGCTAGGATTACAGGCGCTTGCCTCCACAGCTGGCCTTTAGACCGATTTTTAAGAGTGAATTAGGACCCTATACAGCTTTTTGTAGAGTCAAGGACTGGTACATTTAAGTTTGTAACTGAGAAAGCATTCTGATGTATAAGCATGAACCTGTCATGTCAAAGCTGAGTACTGGATGAGCATTTTCCAAAACAATCTATGTGCTTTGACTACATTCCAAATCAGTTATGATTTAAACATTCTACAGTCAGATCAGTGATTGCTGAGGATAGGGAAAGGATTACAAAGGGACATGAAGAAATTTGGGGGGGGATAATGGATATTTTTACTATCTTCAATGTAGTGACAATTTCATAGATGTGTATATACATGTCAAAACTTATAAAAAACATATACTTTTTTACATGTGCAGTTTATGTTATGACATGTGTAGTTAGTAGATTGTATATCAATTATGCCTCTCTTTTTAAAATAAGTCCTACACCCTATAGTGTAGCTAACCTTGCAGATGTCAAGTGAGCCTTTGTTATTCAAAGTCCTATTTTGATCTGCAAGGCTTCTGTTGTGATAGGTACATCTTTGATTATGGTTTCAGGTGCCTTGATGGTAGATAGAGGGATATCTTAATGGGGGAAGGGAGTTGTTCTGGTATTAATCTGCTTGGGCACTTTTTCTCAACAAGTTTTTCAGTAGTTGTAAATTGCTCCCTTTAACTTTTTAAAAAATTTTTGTAGAGATGGGCACTTACTATGTTGCCCAGGCTGGTCTGAAACTCCTGGTCTCAGGTGATCCTCCCACCTCAGCCTCCCAAAGTGCTGGGATTACAGGCATGAGCCAGCATGCCCAGCCAAAATTGTTCCCCTTTAATAGGTTGTTGTTATCATCTGAGGTTCTTTTTTAACTAAAAAGATTGTAATACAAAATTAGCACATGTAAACATTGAAGCAGTAAGAAATGTAGGAAGTAAAGAGGGAAAGTCCATTCCTCTCCTATGCCCCAGAGGAAATATTGCTAACGATTTGATGTTCCACTTTCTTGATTGTATATGTGTGTGTGTCCACGTGTGTTTGTATTGGTTTTATGACCTTATTAAATTAATTATATAAAACAATATCATATTGTATATTATTATTCTGCAATTTGTTTCTTCTTTTTTCTAAAAAGCATCATGGGGATCCTTGTTTGTCAGTAAATACAGATCTTCCTGCCCTCTCTCTCTTGCCACCCTCCCTCCCTCTCTTCTGCTCCTTCTTTTTTTTTCCATTAGGTTTTCACCTGAAGTCACCTTCAGGAAGAAGCATCATATCCAGGAGTTGATTGTTGTGCTCCTGTGTGTCAGGCAATACGCTAGTTAATTTTTAGTGACCTAGCAGAATTGCTAGTGACACTGCTTTAGGGTCGAAGCTGTGATATATGTAAAAAGCCTACTACTTGGTACATAGTAGGTCCTCAGTATTTGTTTAAGGTAATATTTGAAAATTATCCCTCTATTCTGGGAGAGTAATTTAAGATGAAATATTCATAGACATTTTATTTTTATTTATTATTATTTTTTGAGACAGAGTCTCACTTTGTTCCCCTTAGTAGAGAGCTCTGACGTCACAGCTCACAGCAACCTCCAACTCCTGGGCCTAGGCAATTCTCTTGCCTCAACCTCTCCAATAGCTGGGACTATAGGCGCCCACCTCAACGCCCAGCTATTTTTTTTTTTTTTGTAGTTGTCGTTGTTAGCAGGCCCGGGCTGGGTTCAAACTCGACAGCCCCAGTGTATGTGGCTGGTGCCCTAACCACTGAGCTACAGGAGTCGAGCCCATAGACATTTTAGTTTAAGATTTAAAGCTCATGAGCAACTGTGGTCTTAAGATAGGACAATCAATGTCTCAGTTTATTGTTGTTCTTGGGAAACTGGAAATGAGTTGTGAAGATTTTAAAGGAGTCCCCCCCGTTTTTTTTTACTTGCAAAAACACTTGGGTCTTTTGGGAAAATTAGTTTGTTCTTTATAGACATTCGTTTTGTCCAACATTCTTGATTCTAGAAAATGTTTGATAATTTCTAAATACGTGTATCAGATCCATGATAAAGAATTTAGAAATTGACCTCCATCAAGGCTATTTAAAAGTATGTAATCTGGGCGGCACCTGTGGCTCATCGAGTAGGGCACCGGCCCCATATACAGAAGTTGACAGGGTCCAACCCGGCCACCGCCGAACAGCAAAACAGAAAATAGCTGGGTGTTGTGGCGGGCACCTGTAGTCCCAGCTACTCAGGAGGCTGGGGCAAGAGAATCGCCTAAGCCCAGGACTTGGAGGTTGCTGAGAGCTTTGTGACGCCACGGCACTCTACCGAGGGCTATAAAATTATACTCTTGTCTCTACAAAAAAAAAAAAAAAAAAAAAGATAATAAAAATAACCCAGCCTTAAAAATAACATAAAAAAATAAAAAAATAAACCGCAGCCTGAAAAAAAAAAAATATATATATATATATTTATAAAATAACCCAGCCTTATTTATTTGTTTGGAGACAGATCTCACTGTCTCACTATGTGACCCTCAGTAGGGCACTGTGACATCACAGCTGACAACAACCTCAAACTCTTGGGCTTAACTAGTGGTTCTCAACCTTCCGAAAGCTGCCACCCTTTAATACAGTTCCCGTATCAAAAAATAATAATAATAAAAAAATAACCCAGCCTGAAAAAAAAATAAAGGGGCGGCGCCTGTGGCTCATAGAGTAGGGGGCAGCCCCATATACCGAAGGTGGCGGGTTCAAACCCGGCCTCGGCCGAACTGCCTAAAAACATAAAAATAGCCGGGTGTTGAGGTGGGTGCGGGCGCCTTCAGTCCCAGCTACTTGGGAGGCTGAGGCCAGAGAATCACCTAAGCCCAGAAGTTGGAGGTGGCTGTGAGCTGTGTGACGCCACGGCACTCTAACGAGGGCGATAAAGTGAGACTCTGTCTCTAAAAATAATAATAATAATAATAATAATAATAATCATAATAAAATAAATAAAAAAATATAAAGTAAAAAATAACCCAGCTTTATTTATCATTTTGGAGGCAGAATCTCACCGTCTCACTATGTGACCCTCAGGAGAGTGCTGCGGCATTACAGCTCACAACCACCTCAAACTCTTGGGCCTAACTCGTGGTTCTCAACCTTCCCAATGCTGCGAGACCCTTTAACCCAGTTCCCGTGGGTCGCGACCCACAGGTTGAGAACCGCTAGAAGTGATTCTCCTGCCTCAGCCTCCCGAGTCACCGGGACAACAGGCACCTGCCCCATGCCCTACTACTGACAGAGGTGGGGGTCTCCTTCTGGCGCAGGCTGCTCTGGAACCTGCCAGCTCAGGCAATCCACCCTCCTCAGCCACTCAGAGCACTAGGATTACAGGCGGGAACTACCTCGCCCGGCCAACTTCCTGCCTCTTAGCTACTAATCATTTCATTCCAGGAAAGCTCCATGTCCTTACAACA
>CAUYRH010136660.1:0-11072 GCA_963574655.1 Perodicticus potto | reverse complement strand
TTTTCCCCACTATATGCTTTTCTTTGATTTATCAAAGATCAGAGGGCAAGGAGAGACTGATTTCCTCTTTTGGTTTTCTGTTCTGTTCCATATGTCTATGTGTATTTTTTGTGCTAATTCCATGCTGTTTTGATTAGTGTGGACTAGTAATGTGGCCTAAAGTCTGGAAGGTTGATGTTTCTGACTTTGTTTTTATTGCTAAGAATAGCTTTAGCTATATTATTTTTATTCTGGTTCCATATGAAAAGAAGTACTATGTTTTCTAGTTCTTCAAAATATGATATTGGTATTTTAATGGGGATTGCATTGAATCTGTAGATTGCTTTGGGTAGAATAGATATTTTGATGATGTCAATTCTTTCCTGGGAAGATCCTGGTATGTTCTTCCACTTGTGTCTTCCACAGTTTCTTTTCTTAGGGTTTCATAATTCTCTTTGAAAAGATCTTTTACTTCCTTTGTTAGGTATATTCCTAAGTACTTCATTTTCTTTGAAGCTACTGTGAAGGGAGTTATGTCCTTAATTTCCTTCTCAACTTGGTTGTTATTGGTGTATACAAAGGCTATTAGTTTCTAGACATTGATTTTATACATTTTATACCATGAGACATTACTATATTTTCTGATGACTACCAGGATTTTTGTGGAGTTTTGGGGGTATTGTAAATATAAGACCATATCATCAACAAAGAGGGAGAATTTGACCTCCTCTGCCTCAATTTGGATGCCCTTTGTATCCTTCTCTTGCCTGATTGCATTGGCTAGAACTTCCAGAACTATGTTGAATAATAGTGGCAATAGTGGAAATCCTTGTCCTGTTCCAGTTCTAAGAGAAAAATCTTTCAGTTTTACTCCATTCAGTATGATGTTAGCTGTGGGTATGTCATAGTTGGCTTCAATCAGCTTAAGAAATATGCCACCTATGCCTACTTTCTTAAGTGTTCTTGGTAGAAAAGGATGCTGAATTTTGTAAAATGCTTTTTCTGCATCTATTGAGAGGATCATGTGGTGTTTGTTTTTGCTTCTATTGATAAGAGGTAATACATTTATGGATTTGAATGTGTTAAAGCAGCCTTGCATTCCTTGGATGGTGCCTACTTGATCATGATATATAATTTTGTTTTTAATGAGTAGCTGCGATCTATTAGCTAAGATTTTCTTTAGTATTTTTGAATTGATATTCATTAGTGAAATTTGTAGTTCTACGTTTTGGTTGGGTCTCTTCTTGGTTTTGGAATCAAGGTGACGTTTGCTTCATTGAATGTGTTGTGGATGGTTCCTTTCTTCTCAGTGTTTTAGAATATGTTCTGCAGTATAGGTACAAGCTCATCTTTGAAAGTGTGATAGAATTCTGATGTGAAGCAATCTGGTCCTGGGCTTTTTTGCTGGGAGCTTTTTTTATTGTTTCTGTAATTTTGGTGCTTGATATTGGTCTTTTCAAGACATCTATTTCTTCTTGATTAAGTCAAGTGAAGATGGTGGAATTCCAAGTATTGGTCCATTTCCTCCAAATTGTCAAATTTTTAAAGATTTAATTTTTCTATTTCTAGTTAATCTAGCCAATGGTTCATCAATTTTATTTATCTTTTCAAAGAATCAACTTTTTATTTGATTAATTTTATGAGTGATTATATTGTTTTCAGTTTCATTTATTTCTGATTTAATATTGGTTATTCATTTTCTTTTGCTAAGTTTGGGATTGGTTTGCTTTTCCTTTTCCATTTCTTTAAGCTGATTCATTAGATTGTTGATGTGCTCTATTTCTGTTTTTTGGATATAGACTTCGAATGTTATAAATTTCCCTCTTAGGACTGCTTTTGCAGTGTTCCACAGGTTTTGGTGTCTTGTGTCTTCATTGTTGTTATGCTCAAGGAAGTTAATGATGTACTTTCTAATATACTCTTTGACCCAACTGTCATTCAACCTAAGGTTGTTCAGTTTCCATGCCTTTGTGTGGGGAAGAAAATTTTTCCTGGAGTTGAGATCCACCTTTATTGCCTTTTGGTCTGATAAGATATAAGGTATATTTTAAATTATTTTGATTTCGTTGAAATCGGCTTTGTGTCCTAGGATATGATCTATTTTGGAGAATATTCCATGGACCATTGAGAAGAAAGTATGTTCTTTAGCTTTAGGATTGAGTGTTTTGTACATGTCTATCAAGCACAGTTGTTCTGGGGTCATGTTTAAATCCCTTGTATCTTTGTTTAGTTTCTGTGTAGAGAATCTGTCCAGATCTGTAAGAGGAGTGTTAAAATCCCCTGATATTATCATGCTTTGGGATATCATATTGCTCAGACTAATTAAGGTCTGTTCATAAATCTTGGGGCATTTAAGTTGGGTGCATAAATATTTAGCATTGAAATGTGTTTTTATTGTATTGTTCCCTTGACCAATATGAAGTTTCCATCTTTGTCTTTTTTGACTTTAGTTGCTTTAAATCCACTTGCATCTGAAAATAAGATTGCAACCCCTCCTTTCCTGTGATTTTTATTTGCCTAAAAAATTGTCTTTCATCCATTAATCCTGAGTTTTACTTTGTCCTTCAAGGCTAGTTATGTTTTCTACAAATGGTGCATCGATAGCTTATTCTTTTATTTTTTTTTTTAAATCCAGTTAGCCAGCTTATGACTCTTCAGTGGGGAATTCAAACCATTAACATTTATTGACATAATTGATAAGTGTGGTGGAGTTCTATTCCTCTTAATTTGTGAAAGTCTACAGCTTAATTTTATCTTTTGCATAATTGCAGAAGCTAGGTTTTGTCCTTTAGTTTCTGGGTGTTTAGTTTTCTGGTGGTCCATTGTGATGGTTATTGTGGAGAATAGGTCTAAATATTTCCTGTAGAGCTGGCATTATTGTGGCAAAATTCCTAAATATTTGCATATCAGTAAACAATTTGATTTCTTTATCAATTTTAAAACTTAGCTTAGCAGGATATAGAATTCTGGGCTGATTTTTTCTTTTAAAGTAGATTAAAGTTAGATGACCATTGTATTCTGACTTGAAAAGTTTCACTCGAGAATTCCATAGTCACCTTGATGGACATTCCCCTGTAGGTTCATTGGCACTTTTCCTTGGAGTATGCAGAATCTTCTCTTTCATCTTGAGTTTGTACATGTTCATGACAATGTATCTTGGAGAAGCTCAATTTGAGTTGAGATGACACAAGACCCCACCTCAAACAAATAGACAACAAAAAAAAAAATAATATAAAATCAATCAAAATAAACAAACAAAACTCTTAAGGGCTAAAATTGGGGGGGGGGAATGAATAACAGTGGCTGAAAAGCTAGCCAAAATGAAGCCCTTATAATTAAGGAAAACAAAAGTGAAACATTATAAGTACATAAGAAAAATGAAGAAAAAAAGAAATAGAAGAATCAGGTGGGAAAAAAGGTCAAAATTTTTTGTAAAAAATAAAAAAACTATATGTATCTTTTCATACATATAAAATGTATGCATATATGTATATGGATATAGATATATAGATATATCTTGCTGAATATTGCCTGGGCAATAGGTGATCTTCTGAGTTGTGAGATGGTAATCACAACACTGATACAAGTGTATAAGCTGGAGACTAGAAACCTCTGCTGACTTTTCCCTCAAGCCTCATAGGTTTAGAGCCTGAAACTCTCCTTATAGTGCTTAATAGATATGTCTTGACCTTTCCAAACCATGTATCTTGGTTGGGTAGCGGCTTTCCCAGGAAAGTGTGTGTCACTTGGGTCTCTCCAGATGTGGCTGCCTGCTTATCATGAACACCAAAACTGGCCTTGCTCTAGGACCCTGAGGGCCAATCCTGCAAGGCATCTCTCCCACAATGGCTGCACCCAGCCTGAAGCTGAACAATGAAAGCTCTGCTGTGCCTCAATGGCTTAGTCCTGGTCTCTGGGCTCTGTTCAAAGTCATTTCTTCACTTACCCAAGCTCTCCCAAAGTAATCAAAACCAATTGCCCATGTTCGAAACAAACAACAACAGCAGCAGGAGCAGCAGCAGTAACAACAACAACAACAACAAAACCTGCAGGGAAGGCCTTCCCTGTCTGCAAACTCTCGCTGGTGCTGCAGCTGCCACAGTCTGCCAGCCTCTGCCTGAATACAAACGCTTGCTGCTTCCCCACTGCTTTCATCCACCTCTTTGGGTTCTGAAGTCTCCTGATGCCTCCGTGTGCTCCTAAACGGATGTTTCTGGGCAGAGCCCACAATCCACAGATACCTGGAGGAGTCTTCTCTCTCTGATCTCACTATGCCTGGCTGCAAATAAGCTGTCTCTAGTTTGCAATTTTGGTCCCCCCATCTGTCTTTTAATTGACAATATTAGAACATATGCATTTAAGGTATTATTGATATGCTAAGCCTTAATATTATTGTTGTTTTCTGTTTGTTCCTTCTGTTTCTCATTCTCCTGTTTTGCTTTTCTTACCTTCCTGTGTGATACTTGAACACTTTTCAGCATTCCAATTTGATTTATTTATAGTGTTTTTGAGCATTTTACTTAGCACAAGTTTCTTAATGGTTACTCTAGGTATTAAAATATACATGTGTAACTTATGATAGTCTATTGGTATTAATGTTTTGCCACTTGGAGTGAAATTTAGAAGCTTTACTTCAATTTAGGTACCCTGACTTTCCCCAGTTTTAAAATATGACCATCTTAAGTATTTCCTCTCTATGTATTGTGTGCCATATCAGATGGGGTTATAATTTTTGCTTCTTTAAGAAGAAGGATATCAATTATATTTATCCCCATTTTTACCCATTCCAGTTATTTCTTTTCTGAAGTTCCAAATCTTCTTCTGTTATTTACTTTTTGTGTAGAGAATTTTCATTAGCTATTTTTAAAAGGTAGGTTTGTTGGTAACACATTCTCTTAGTTTTCTTTCATTAGAGAATGTATTTATTTCTTCCTCATTCCTGAAGGATAGTTTTTCTGGATATGTATATTTTCAGTACTTAAAAATGTGCCACTTTTTTCTTGTCTCCATGGTTTCAGTTGAGATATTCACTATCATTTGGAATGATATTCCTCTATAAGTAATTCATCATTTCCCTCTGGATGCTTTCAAGATTTTTTTCTTTGACTTTTTTCCCCAGAAGTTTGATAATGATGTGTAGCACAGCTTTCTTAGGGTTAATTGTACTTAACTTCTTTAATCTCTTGTTATTTTTTATCTCAAATTGGAAAGTGTTCACTATTTAATTATGTACTTTTTCAGTCTCACTATCTTCTCTCTTTCTATAATTCTGACTTTAATTGTATCAATATTACCTCTTTTGTTATTGTTTCATATGTGCCTGAGACTCTGTTCATTCTACTTCTTTCTAAATCCTCTTTGGTGATCAGGTTGGGTAAATTCTAGTAATCTGTCCTCAAGTTCACTGATTATAATCTTCTGTAATCTCTAATATTGAGCCTTCCTGGAGAGTTTTTTATTTTGGCTGTTGTATTTTTCAGTTCTATGATTTCTATTTGGGTCTTTTCTATAACTTATTTATTTGTTGATTTTTTTTCTTATTTTTAAAATTGGTTTCATGATAACTCATAGTTGCTTGTTGAAGTATTTTCATGATGGATTCTTAAAATCCTCATCAGATAATTCAAACCTCTGCTTTATCTCACAGTGTGCTATTTATTTACTTTTGTCATTAAAGTTGTTATTTTACTGGTTCTTGTTATAACAAATGATTCCTTATTTATTTTGGGCATTTTGAATATTATGAAATTCTGATCACATTTAACAAATTTTTATTATTCATTCTTTCTAGAAATATAGCAAAAGGATTGAAAGGGACAAAAATTCCAGTCCTGTCTAGACTCTACTACTACCTTCTCAGAAAAAGTAGGGCAACTATTTGTCCTGAATCATTGCCTCTGAGTGGGAGTATAAGGTCAGCTCCCTACTCAGTCTTTCTGATACCAAGGAGGGAGTAGTAGAAAAATGATCCATACTTCTTTATTCATATAAGGTGGAGTGAAAGCATAGGCCCCAGCTGGATATTGATGACACTTGGAGATGAGTATGATGTAAGTAGGTGTGTCAAGTAGCACAGCTTCCCTATACCTAGATCTGCCTTGTTGATACTGAGTAGGGGTGAAAGCTGAGTTCTCCATTGAACCTTATTGACACTAGGTGGCAGGGAGGTGGTGGGGAACTTCAGTACTGACTAGAACTGCTTCCTATATCCTCCTTCAATCTCATTGCTGCTAAGGGGATATGGAGGTCTGCTCTTCATCAGACCTTACTGACACAAAGGTAGGAGGAAAGAGAAGTGTGGACCAGCTTGAATCACATTATCTTGTTCAGTCTTTTGCTACTGTGTGTGGGTGGAGGCTTAGCTTACCAATAAACACCACCTCTGCAGGGAATTAGAATGCTGCTGCTTGTTTCTATCAGAGATGTATAGAAGCTCATCCGGTCCCTGCTTGGACACACTGTCACTAGTCTGCAGGGGAATGGGAGCAGAGAACCACCTGCTTTTGCCAATCAATGGATGAAAGTTTAACATCCTGTTAAGCCCTGCTAGAACTATTGCATGGGGAAATTGGAGTGTGTTTCTTGCTTCTAGGGTGGGTTGGATAGTTGTCAGCTTTCTGCTTGGTCTGTTGAATCCAAGGATCTGGGGAAAAGAATGGATGTTTATGGTTTTCTATTAATGTTTGGATAGAATAAAGCAAGTATTGCTAAGAAGGTTTTCTGTTGCTAGGCTACCCCTTTTCCTGGGCATTTTGCTGAAGGTAACAAGGTTTTTTTTGGAGTTTTGTTTTTTCACTTTCCATCCCTGTTGGCAATTCTGAGTTGGAGGCTTTTTTAGCATCTCCTTTCCAGGGTTTATGTGATGTAATTAGGAAACACGAAGGGTTTCACTACTGCGTTTTTCTGTAAGTTGTCAGTTCTCTAGGAAGTATGCTGCCTTCTATCTTCTTTCAGAGTCTTCTTATACTTGTGTGTTGTGTTATATCTTGTAATTTTTAGTTGTAAGAGGGAGAATCTGGAAGTAAATAGGCTACTCCATTTTGGCAAGAATATATTCCATGGGTTTTTATCTCCCTAATATCTTTTAAAACCACTAATGTCTCAGCATTCCCACTTCCATAGCCTGAATGCTCATAACCTCATCACCTATACTTTGAACTATTGCAATGACCTCTTAACTAATAAATATATAAGGCGAGAGAATTTTTTCCAATACAAAAACAGGGATACTCCCCAAAATATTAGACAGGATATAAAAAATCCTTAAAGGTAATTTGGGGGATGGAGCTTAGATGCCTAGTATTAGGGATCAAGTTATGAGTTTTACAATTATAGAAATACAGAAGAGGAAGAGATCACATAAAGCTATGGTTATCAGGGAAACATTTATGCAAGAACTGAGTTTTAAGAGATGAGATAGGCAGAGAGCATAGAATGAACAAAAATACGAGGCATACACCTGGATCCGCTTTGCTGATACTGTGGTGGTAGTGGGATAGACTTGTTTGTTTGGAATAAAGAGTTTATGCTGTTTTTCCTAATTCATGTTAATTATCACTTTGGGTGTTTATTAAATATACTTATTAGCAAACATGTGGATTAGAAATTTTGATCCAATAGATATAATGGGAGTGTAGGAATCAATGTTTTTAACAAGATTTCACATGATTCCTAAGTTTAGGGAAATTTTGGAAGCACAGAATTGCAGAGAAAATAATGGTGAATCTAGTTGGAATGAAAAGGTAGCTACCAGATTATGTGGGACTTCAAATGCTAGGTGAAGGAGCTCAGAATGTTGGCACTGTATATGAGCAGTATTTAATATTCGAAAGTTTGTGACTCCCTCCTGGTCTCTACACTGGAAATGCTGCCAATATTATGAATGTGTATACCATAGGTTAATAGTTGTTGATAACATGTTCACATTGGAAGAGCTATCAGGATTACCTGGACTCTGCAAAAGTATGTAGTTGCAGGAATGAGACCTTTTACTTCATAGGTCAGGCAAGGGCCAGTGTAAATCAAATGCATTGATTCTTCAATTTGTCCCCATTCTAGTCTGTAATCAGTGATCTCAGCACCATTACATATAGGAACCTGTAAGATATAACAAACACATAAATCGAGTTCTTTCTATTTAAGTGGTTACATGAGATACTATGGAGAGTTACAACACAATCTTTTCAATGACAAAGCTTATAATTTATTAAATCATATGAGATATAGACAAGCATAGACATAATTAAACAAGGAAGAACACTATAACATTAAAAGGCTGACATAAAATTAAGAAGAAAAGATTGGCTAAATCCACATATTAGATAAATGCCTTTAAAATTATTAAAATTATTTTCAAATGGATTACTTAAGAAAAGTAAACTTGGGCGACCCCAGCTGAACTGCAAAAAAAAAAAAAGTAAACTTAAGATATACTAATGTTGCTTAATATTACTATTGGCTAGTGGGATCAAAAAGAAACCCTAGGGCTGGGTACAGCAGCTCACACTTGTAATCTTAGTATTCTGGGAGGCTGAGGCTGGAGAATTGCTTGAGCTCAGGAGTTTGAGACCACCTTGAGCAATATTGAGAATCCATCCCTATTTAAAATAGAAAAATTAGCCAGGCTTGACACATACCTTTATTTTGTTTGTTTTGTTTTTGCAGTTTGGCCAGGGCTGGGTTTGAACCCACCACCCTCAGTATATTGGGCTGGCACCCTACTCACGGAGCCACAGGCACTGCCCATGACACACACCTTTATCTCTAGCTTCTTGGGAGGCTGAGGCAGGAGGATTGCTTGAACCCAGGAATTTGAGGTTCTGGGAGCTAGGCTAAAGCCATAGTACTCTATCCCTGGCAGCAGAGTGAGACTCTTGGCAAAAAAACAAAACAAAACAAACAAAAACAACAATCAACCAACCAACAAACAAACCCTAGAACTCTCTGGTCTTTTGCAATGATGTGATCAGATCTGTCATTTATGATTGACAGATCAAGGCTTTTGTTTTGATGCTAGAGTTGGGGAAAAGGGAAAGAAAAATTCATAGACATTTACTTGGCTAAATAATTAGACCAGTTTTTATTTTTTTGAGCTTAATTACTTTGAAGGGGAAAATATTCAAATGGATGCAAGAAATGTTTGTACATTTCTTAAAGCTTCATTACATTAGCCATACTTCTACTGTGTCATACTATAGTGTTATATGAAAACAAATAGGACCACAGATTTCTCAATGGCACTTTCAGGAAAATGCTAAGTTCTATTAAATTATTTAACTTTATTATTTCTTATTTTGGTCTTAGAAAGTTAATTATTTATTTATTGATAGTCTATTTGGTTTCCCAAAGTTATTATCCTCCTCAACAATAGGATCTGGAGAACAGGATCTTTATTGCCATCCAAAATCTTCTTCATACCTTTAGTATCAGGGCCTGGGTGTGTTGTAGAAACCATGTTCCAAGATTTGTGGGATCCTAACTCTAAACACTGACTCCTTACAGAGTTCCAGATTTTCCAAAAAATGTCTAATCCAATTACTATATTTTTATATTACCAAAATTAATAAAAATAAATTGATAACATACTTCCCAACTAACAACAATACAGGTTGGACCCTTGCAGGTTAGCACAGGTGTACCACATTGTGAAGGAGGGCCTGGGACTGGTTCAGTTTCACACGTCATTGAATGAGATCCAAGCTACAAATAAACAACAAACAAACAAATAATCAAACGCACGAATGATTATGTAAGAAAGGTCACTCCCCAACTTGACAATAAGTAGAAGCACATATTCATCCAAAGTGAAATAAATTACAAATGTGATAACTGAACAATATAACTTCCCCAGTCCCCAGCCCTGGTTGCTGCTTTTGAAAAGAAACTATAGATACCTAAGGAATTAATTTACTCACTATATATTTCACTTCTGAGCCAGGATGCTCTTGTGTGTCATCTTGGTTACCTTTTGCCTTTTTTACATATAGTGCTTCAGAGTTTCCATGAGCAAGAGAATTCTCTATAAAAATATACAAAATAAACATTTCTTTTTGCAAATAGTTTTAAGGGTGTTTCTTTAATATAATACAAGATAATTTAAGAATACTGTTTGTGGACACACTTAAGGCAACAGAAAACTCAAAATATATTAATTTGTACCAATTAACTTTTAATTTATATTTAAAAATTACGGTTTCAAATACTATATAAGAAAAAATTTGCTGAGCAGTATTTAATTTTAAATACTGCTCAGAAAAATAAAATCATTTGCTGTGCTTTAATAACATTTAATATATATAAAAAATCAAAAGTTAAAAACAGGAAATTTAGGTCCAGTCATTAAAATCACACAAAGAAGCCTCACCACCTTGGAAGTTTATTTCTCTGGGCGTTGTCTTACCATTCAAGAGTGGAGTATGACAAGATGGAGGAGAAAGTGTAGGTGTTTGAATAATCAATATATCTGAAGGCTAAAAGAAATACAGAACACCTTATGACCATACTGAATTCGAGTTCTATTTTATAAAACATTTAGTAATGTGATACAGTGCATTTCAGTACTCAGCTTAAAAATGTTCCCTTTTTCTTTTCTCACCTTGCTTTGACCTATTGGTGAAGTACAAAAGACTCTCAGTTTATATGTAGTGCCAGGTTGCAGGTGATCATATAGAAATTCCATTGTATTTCCATTATAGATTATGTTCCAGAGATTCACTGAAGGGATACAAGCAAATTTATCCAATGTATTTATAAGTAGCTTATAAAGTTACAATATGAAGTAACCATTTTGGAAATTAGCTTGGTCCAATTACCTATTTACCAATAGTTAAATAATGTATTCCAGTAGAATTAACCATAAAGTCATAATATATCAGTATGTAAACATGATATGTTACTAAAAACTGGACATATCCAAGTAAGTTCTGGGGTTCAGATAATAGTATTGTAACAATGTCAATTTCATGGTTTTGATATTTGCACTATGGTTATATGAGATATTAATTTTAGCAGAAGTAAAATGAAGCATTTATATTAGAAATCTCTGAGCTATTCCTGCAACTTCCAGATGAGTCTAAAATTACTTCAAAATAAAA
>CAUYRH010136657.1:0-29451 GCA_963574655.1 Perodicticus potto | reverse complement strand
TAAATGCAGAATACAAATGTCTTCATACAATAACTAAGAAAATGCCATGAAGGCTATGTTAAACAGTTTGATGAAAACATTTCAGATTGTATATGAAGCCAGCACATTGTACCCCTTGATTGCACTAATGTACGCAGCTATAATTTAATAAAAAATAAAGTGCACAATGTGAGGGTGTTCAGCATGTTCCCTGGCTGAAGCTTGAACTTTACCTCAGGACAGAAAACAATGTAACCTAAACATTTGTACCCTCTGCCAGGGGGGTGGCTCACACCTGTAATCCTCCCATTCTTGGAGGCTGAGGCTGGTGGATTGCCTGAGCTCAGGATTTGGAGACCAGCCTGAGCAAGAGTGAGACCCCATCACTAAAAATAGCTGGGTGTTGTGTTGGGCACCTACAGTCCCAGCTATTTGGAAGGCTGAGGTGAGAGGATCACTTGTGCCCAAGAGTTTGAGGCTGCTGTGAGCTATAATGCCACAGCACTCTACGAAGAGTGACAAAGTGAGACTATGTCTCCAAAGAAAACAAAACAAAAAGCATTTGTACCCTCAGATAAATTGGAAATAAAAATGTTTAAAATATATATATCATTTTTCACACTTAATTAGCATAGTTTTTGACAGTTTTATTCCAAATGTGTGTTACGTTTAGGCAAATTTTGAGATGGATAAACAGGGTTTCCTCTTTGATGTATTGATAATATAGCATGAATACATATCCTTACATTAAATGATGATTCTTATATACATAGGCTAAACCCCAGTTAGCATGGAATATTAGTCACTTAATATGCTGCTACCTTAATGTTCTTTAATTATAAAAATTTGAATTTTTTAACTATAATCAAGAGTGAGAGTAATTTATTTTGTTAGTGTGGTTTGTTATCTCATGAAAATAATTGTAAAGTTTTCTATGTCGTTCTTACCTCTGAAAAGTAGCATAAGAAGTATCTCTTCCTTGAGGTGTGTAAGACCGACACAAATTGCCATCTGGGCAATGTGCCTTTGGTTGGACATATGGTAGATGCTGTATTCTAACAAATTTTAAAATTTCTTCTGGAATTGTACAAAAAATTGTATTCTCGAGTCAATCTTTACAATTTAGTTTCTTTGTAGAAAATCATTTATTTTAACAATACGTTTAAATTTGTCAACACTGTGTTGAAATAATATTTTTAATAAATGGCCTATTAATTCTTTTCATAGATATAATTTTTTTTATCCCTATGTAGGTTTTCTGTCCTTTCTTTTCAATAGCAGAGATGCGTTCAAGATACTAATCTTAGTTTTAGGGGGGCTTTTCAAATCCCATTTCAGGTTAACCACTTTTTGTTGCCCTTTTAATTCATTAATTTCTGCTTTTATCAATATTATCTCTGTCCTTCTCCTTTCCTTGGATTCTGTTCATTGTTCTTTTTCTTGATTCACCTGAATATGTGATTTATTTACTTTCATTTTTTTTATTTTCGTGCTTAATAAACACTTCTACAAATCAACTTGTGTTTTTGGGGGAGCCAGAAAGCAAAATTAAAATAAGGAAACCCATATGTAGACTTCTTTTATATATGCATCTTGAGTGAGTTCTTGAAAGTGCTAGAGCAGCAGTTTTCAACATTTTGTAGCCTCTACAGTAGGCTTTATTGTTGTTATTATTGTTACTTTCAACCAAACACAATGTTGGATATGATGGAGGCTATTATGAAAGTTTTGAGACACACAAAAATTGAGAAGCATAAAATCTGTGCCTACAGAAACAAATAAAGCCCTCCCAGTAACACTGATAAGCCAAGCAAGTTGAAACTTGCATGGGTGTATCAGAAAGGACTGTCCACTGTGTTTCTTAGAAGTGAAATAATGGCCCATAACATAGTCTGTCTCAAAACTTTTGTAATGATCTACATATAATCTATGCATCCTCTGGCATATCCGGGAGATTGAACAAAGACATCTCAATTCTTACTTAGCAAAAGTCTAATATAATATTAGAAAAAAGAAATAAGGACCAAAATGTCCCTGAAAGAGTGACATTTTGAAGGCTGAGAAGGTTTTCAGAAACTGGCTAGTGCAGGCCAGGCTCATGCCTGTAATCCTAGCACTCTGGGAGGCTGAGGAGGGAGGATCTCTAGAGCTCAGGACTTGAAGACCAGCCTTAACAAAGTGAGGCCCCCTGTCTCTACTAAAAATAGAAAAATTTGCCAGATATCCTAATGGGCACCAGTAGTCCAGGCTACTCAGGAGTCTGAGGTGGGATAATCCCTTAAGCCCAGGAGTTTGAGATTGCTGTGAGGTAGGCTGAGGCCATGGCACACTAGCCTGGGATAACAGAGTAAGACTATCACACACACACACACACAAAGAAACTGGCTGTTGTAACACTCTCATTTTTCCAATGGTAAAGGTGGATCTAAGTGAAGTAACAGGTCCAGTCACACGGCTGGTTAGTAGCAGTTCTGGGAGTGACCTCACACCCTAAGGCCAAGCCCAGTCTCTGCCCATCATACCTCTGAACTCCTCTACTCTTACGTCTACCCTAGAACTCAGCCCACACGAAAATTAATGTGGGAACTGAGAAAATCAACAGTTTTCTATTTTATAAGCAAAAGCAAAGCACTTCAATTTTGCTTCGACTTTCCGAATAGTTGGGACATATGATATATTCACTTTAACAATGTAGATCTCAGCCTTGCGGTTCCGCTTCCTTTTGTCCGTTCGGAGATCACACACTAGATCGTGCAACAAGTTGCCTTTGCACGGCCTTGCCCTGGCTCACATTTTCTTTTAGATCCCGCCTTCCGTTCTTGCCATATCCCTTTTGTGGATGGCAATGAGAAGCACATTGCAGTCTGCAGTTACGCTGGCTCACAGGACAGCAACCAAATCGATCCCTGGGAGCAACAGACTCAACCCTGGGACCTCAGGACATTCTGGCAGCTGCGAGGGAGACTTAAACTGCACCTACCTTCCAGAAATTTCCCCAGTATGTTGCTCTTTAAGAGAAATATTTTATAAAAACCCTTGTGCAAACTTAACCTCATTTAGGATTTTCCCATACAACTTGCAGAAGCATTTTCTCTGAAGAGAAAGTAGTAACTAACCCAATTCTGCTGAGAGAAATAAAGCTCTGAGCTCTAGGAAGAAAACCCAAGTCTGTCAGAGATCCAATCACCAGGGTTCTGATTCTTTCCTTGCCTTCTCCTCGATCGGCTTTGACAAAATTTGAAGCAATCCAAAGAATAGTACTTTTCAAGAGTTTAAGAAACCAATTGAAACATAAAAAAAATAGAGCTAGTAAATAAAGAACAACTAAGAAAAGATGGAACAATTCAAAGGAAAGGAAGCACGAATAATAAGGAAATACACGGAAATAGCCTCAGACATATGCAAAGCAGCGTAACCGTTTTCTGCATATTAAGTTAAAATAAATACATTAAAACTTAATGACCATTTCCATTCAAGCAAATGTGCAGTTAAATAATATTAGTTTAATTTGCTGTAAATTTATATAAATATTTTAAAAAGCAAGTGATCAATACATAGAGAAAAACTTGAAAGTATTCCCATCATTTGACTCAGAAACACAATACCGTTGACTCTTAATGCAGAAGTTAGGAGCACCAACCCCCCTGCACAGTGGCAAATCCATGTAACAACTTTTGACTCCCCCAAAACTTAATGACTACTAGCCTACTGTTCACCGGAAGATACCAAGAACACAATCAGTTGACTCGTATTTTGTGTATTATGTGTATTATACGTGTATACTGCTTTCCTACAATCAAATAAACTAGAGGAAAGAAAATCCTATGAAGAAAATCCTAAGAAAGACGAAATGTATTTACCATTCAATAAGTGGAAGTGGATCATGGTAAACATCTTCCTCCTCATCCTCTTCACCCTGAATAGGCTGAAGAGAAGGAAGAAGGTGAGGAGTCGTTCCTGCTGTCTTGGGGGTGGCAGAGGTGGGAAAAAATTTGCCTGTAAGTGGAGCTACACAGTCCAAACCTGTGTTGCTTAAGACTTGTTTGTTGTTTAAGACCTTTTTGTTTAAGTATAGTTTATCTCCACCAAAAACAAGTTAAGCAAAACACAAAGATACTTTATTTAATTTGTTTTTAATACATTATTATTATTTATATAGAATATTTTATGATTGAGAACATTAGAGTCAACCTTAAAACCCACTGAAAGAAAAACAGATAAGTATTTTATTTATTTACTTATTCATTCATTTTATTTATTGTAATTTGAACAAACATTGTAAAGCTGTGTTGTTTGTTAGGAGTGGCAAAACACTTTCTGATTCTTCATTTTTTTCACATAAAAAGCACTGAGGAAAGAAAAGTAAACACTATCTGGATTTTACAGGTGCAGAAAATTCATCTCACAGAATTAAGGTACTTGGGCAAGATCCTAAAATTTAGGAGGGGAATTGGCAGACTCCAGAGCTGATTTTTTTTTTTTAAAGGACATTCCTATGATATTAATTTGTCTTTAAAAACCGGGAAAGTACTTACGGATTTAGAAAGGTTGACAAAGGTGACCATCAATGAAGAGTGGGGGAAGGATACGAGGGAGTTGTGGCAGGTCCCTGGTGAGTTACCCATCTGGAGCGGAACAAAGGCGATGGTGCCAAGGAGGCCTCATGCCAGCTCTTGCCTACAGGGGGCAGCCCTGAAACCAGCAGAGGATGGAACTGAGATGGCAGGAAAGTAAAACAGTAAAGAAAAAGATCCCGGGACATTGACGTGAAGCTGGCTTATTGATAATTTACACAGTGGTCCTCTTAAGTATCACAATCTATTTTCCTTTCCATAGCAATTGAGTTCCAGTTGGGCACACAACAAGACTCTATTTCCCAGCCACCTTCTCAGTTAGATCTAGCAGTGATCCAAACTCTCCCCAGTGGAGTGTAAGCACACACAATGTGTATGTCTTCAGGGATAAACCTTACCATAGAGCACGCGGCTTCTCCCCACATTCTTTTTCTTTCCCACCCCATGGAAACCAGATATGGCAGAAACACGTGATATTAAGAAACGCAGTCCCTGAATGACTATGTGAAACTCTCACCTTTGTCTGTCATGAGCAAGGAAAATGTATGTGTTTTTTTTCTAAGATACATACAGTGGGTGCCAAAAACTTTATATATATCCATTGTAAGAAAGGAAACTATTAAAATCATTATACTTAATATATACTGATAACAGAAGATGAATACAAGTTGCATTTGAGCACTCTTGTAATTGCAGAAGTCAAATGTGACTTGAGTATTACAGTTTTAATACAGTTTTCCCTTCCTTAAAATGTGTGTACTTTAGCCCCTTCTGTATTTTTTGTTTGTTTGTTTTTGTGGTTTTTGGCCAGGGCTGGATTTGAACCCGCCACCTGCGGCATATGGGGTCAGTGCCCCCTACTCCTTTGAGCCACAGGCACTGCCCCCTTCTGTATTTTTAAAACGTTTATATCAACTTCATCTTTTCCTCTGTAAGAAAGGAATGAACTAGCATTTACATCCTATGCCTATACCCGATTAGATACCTTCCCAGTGATTGATTGAAACTTAGCAATAATCCTGCACAGTGGAGTTGATTCTTGTTTTACAGAGGAGAAAATTGAATGTAAAGAAAGGTTAACTGACTTGATGAATGCTTCCTGGGAGACAGTCAATGGCGGGAAGCAGAGTTTGTACTCTCCGTTACAAAGCTCGCTTGTGCCCTGCAATAGAATATAACTTTTTGTCTCTCCAAGCCTCATTTTTTTTCCTTTGTAAATTGGTGAGAATGATAGAATCTGTCTCATGGGATTCATAGGAGATTAAATCAGGTAATATTTCTAAAGTGCCTGACGTATAGTGAGAGTTCAGTAAGTGCTGATATCTTTATTCCAGGGCTATAAGTGGTTGAGGTAAGATTCAAACCTAGTTCTCAGAAACAAAAAATGCCACCGTCTAGACACTCCGGGAGTAAGCCCTGGTGCCCACAATGGGTTCCCCTCTGTGCGGTTTCCTGCCTTTAAAGCATGTGTTTCCTTTACCCCACACCTATACCTGCTCTCATTCTGGTATATTGCTTGTGAGGCCATGGGGCTGGTATTACATCTGCTACTGAAACTAACAGTGGTCGTAAAGAACTTACAGCTTCCTGCCATTAGAAAGATTTTCCTCTGTGTCTAGGGAAAGATGTTTCATCCAGTGAATACACAACACAGTTATTTAGGTCCTCAAGTCAAAATACTCTAAAATATATATTTTAAAAAGCATCCTTAAGATGTCATACTTTTCCCTACAGTACTTTAGAGCTAAATGTGCTGCAGCATTTGTCTCTTGTCCGAGGTCCCTTCTCTTGCTTGCTAATCATTCATCTGCTGGCGGCTCCTGGTCCCTTTGCTGTAAACACACCAATGTGGCTTTTCAAAGATCCACATGCCCGATGAAATTGACTTCCAAATATGTACATGTAGTGGCCTGATGTTGGCCTCTCGCTTTATTTTTAGATTTTTACTTTCTTAACAGAGTGCTTATCAGCAAGAGCAAAAGAAATTAGGGTTGGAGACATGTGGGGTCACAGGACACACAATTTCAGCTAAACAGGAGGAAATTCCAAGAGGTCCAGTGTGCAAGGTGATTTCTATAGTTGATAACAATATCTTGTATTCTTAACCATTGCTATGGAGCTAGATTTTATGTGTTTCTAAAGCACACAAAAAGATACGTATGTTAGATAATGTGTATTTAACTAGGTCAATTTAGCCATTCCAAAATATATGCATATTTCAAACACCATGTTGTATGCAATAAATGTATACAACTTGTATTTGTCAATGAAAATAAAATTTAGGAAGCCATGTCATATTCTTCTAGAGTAGCCTTGTTCACTAGGACTTTCTGCATTGAAGGAAATGTATATCTGTGCTGGGCACCCATACAGGAGCCTTGAACCAGGTGGCTACTGAGCGCTTGTAAGGTGACTAGTTTAGTTTAAGGAACTGAATTTAGTATTACAGTATAGTTAATGTATATTAATTTCAAATTAAGTGGCAACATGTATTTAGTGGCTAATGTGTTGGCAGCACATTTCTGAAGTCCTGATCTGGACCGTCCAGTAGGAAATATGATATGAAGCACATATGTACTTTTAAATTTTCTACTAGCCATATTAAAAAGTTAAAAAAGAAAAGAATGTAAGTGAAAGTCATTTTAACCATACATATATTATTTATTTTTATATTACTATGCAATCATCAGGCAGTATGTGGTCCTGAGTTCTACATTTTGCCAACATTTGTTCTAAAGTAAGGTCTGTATTTGAACTTTGTTTTGTCTTTAAAGTTTCTAATATGTGGTACTGCATAAGCTGGAAGTGCTCAATGTATAAATATTAATATTTATATTTACAACAAATATAAATACTAAAATGAGGAGGGAATACTCTGCTTCTGTTTAAAACTATCAATTCATGTACTTATTCATTCATTCATGAAATAGTTATTGTGTGTTTACGTTGCTGTATCCTCTTAGATTAATAAACTCTGTGTGGTAGGATTCTAAAAATCAATCAATCAATCAATGAATCAATAGCTGTATCCTCCACACTTTGCACCATGCCAGACACATAGTAAGTGACTAACAAGGTCCATTCATGACTAATAAATGGATTAAATCGTGTGCTAGGGGCTGAAGGAACCCCGGACAACTTCAAAGAGACGGTGGCATTCATAATGAATATTAAAAGTGAGTAAGAAAAAAAAAATTAAAAAAAAAAGTGAATAAGAAATGTGGGAGAAGCCTGACACATACGACATCAGCTAGGTGATCAAGGTCAACCTCGGTAGTAATAAATCATGTTGATAGAATGTATTCTTGATGGACGTGACGGGAGGAAAATGCCACTTTACCTCTATGTGTTTCCTCCCCATAACTCATAATCCTTATTATGTGGAACACATCAGATAAATTCCAACAGGGAGGCATGCAACAGAATACCTGACTAGTACCCCCCAAATTTTCAAGGTTATTAAAAACAAAGAAAGTCTGAGGAATTGTCATGGCCAAGAGAAACCTAAGGAGACACATCAAGACTAATGGGAATGTAATGCAGTATTTTGGATGAGATCCTGGGACAGAAAAGGTGTATTCTGTAAAGACTATGGGAATCTAAATAAATCAGGGGCTTTCGTATATGTTAATAGACCACAATTGCTTCATTAATTGTAACTAGCATTCCATACTAATGTATGATGTTAATAATAGAGGACATTGGGTATGGAATATATGGAAAACTCTGTATGCTCTGCTTATTTTCTCTGTAAATATAAAAGTGTTTTAAAAATAAAGTCTATTTAAAAAATGAAGAGCAGATGCAGTCTACCAGCCAGCAGGACTGGAGTGCTAATTGCAAAATTGGCCGAAAATAAGAAATAAAAAGTAGAGTTCACCAGAAAGAAGAAAAGCACGCCTAATTCCAGACAGAATGAACAGCCTGAGCAAAGGCGTGGAGACTTGGCATAGCGAGTGGACTGCACGTCTTGCTAATGGCAGGGAGAGATCTGAAAGGTTTTAGAGGGAATGGTGGAAACATGACCAAATGTGAGTTTCAAATCTAAGGAGTACTGGCCAAGTTAGAACCATGGGTAATTATTAGAGGGTAGTGAAATTGGTGGTGGAAGTTGCCTATATTCATTTTTGCAGTGGTGTAATATTTGCTGAATTAATCTTTACTTCTTATTACTTAAATTACCTCTAAGCTGAGTCCTTTCACACTGACAGAGGGAGGCTCCAGATGAACTAACTCATGGATCAAAATCCGTTAGTTCTAAATAGCTTTTCTTTTCTTTTCTTTAGCTTTGCTTTTCCATTAGTGAAATGGTAATGGAATCGAGAGCCATGGCTAGAAGTGGAAAGAACTGGGCTTAGGCAATCAGTGTAAAGTTTAGGCAGTGAAATGCCAACTACAGCTCTGCTAATATTCCCATTTTATAGGTAAGTCAACAGAGGTATGCATAAATTAAGTTACGAATCCAAGGCCTTCCAGTACTCCAACTTCAATACTAGGCAGCATTATTGCTGCCATACCAAGTTTCATTATGATTAAAATCAATGCTCTCTTGTTTAAGTGAGGGATGATGAAGGATATTACTTTTGCTTGAAGGATTCCTATTAATGGGTAACTGAACCAACATAAGCTTGTGAAAGGAAAACAATGATGACCTGTATTAAACTGTACAAAAGTAATGCATGTAACCAAAATATTTATACCCCTGTAACATTCTGAACTAAAAACTAAATAAATAAAGCAGAATGTAGCCCTGACACTCTAGCAACATAGGAGGAGAATTTGAATGCCACCCTGGCTGGCACTCTGGGAGGCTGAGGTGGGCGGATTGCCTGAGCTTAAGAGTTTGAGACAAGCCTGACCAAGAGTAAGACCTTGTGTCCTCTAAAAGTAGAAAAACTAGCCTGGCTTTGTGGTGGGTGCCTGTAGTGCCAGCTACTTGGGAAGCTGAGACATGAGGATCACTTGAGCCCAAGAATTGGAAGTTGTTGTGAGATATGGTGACGTCATAGCACTCAACCCAGGGCAACAAAGTGAGATTTTGTCTCAAAAAAAAAAAAAAAAAAAAAAAGCCACCTGGGTCACCAAATGGTATGATGTTCATCTCCATGTTAATGGTTGGAAAGGACCTATTTGTAAAAAGTTTATCCATGAGATGTTGAGTGGATGAGTTTTGTGGCTGCAGTAACAAATTACAACAATAATGATGACTTACATCACAGAATTCCGTTCTTTCACAATACTGGAAGCCAGAAGTCCAAATGAGGATGCATTTCCACTAGCATTTCCCCACATTCTAATTATACTGGTAAAATCAGACAACCCACAACCTGGGAAAGGGAACTTGTCATAAGTATTCAACAAAATATCCTTGTCCAAATGCACCTTTGATAAAATTTTCTACAAGTTGAAAAGATAATACTACTCCCCCTTAGAAAAACGGGGGAGGGGGAAATGTGAACAGAGAATTAAGTAAAAAAGGAAACTGACATGAGTAAAAAAGGAAACTGACATGACCAATAAACTCAAAAAGGCTGACTGATTAGTAGTTAGAAACCTCGTAACTAAATCGCCCAATGCAACTTGACGGCACGTCCCACAAATCCACACCCAGCTTTTTCCACTATTCCACTTTTTATGTTCTGACTAATCACCGAATTACTTCTCTAAGGGACATGCGACAGCACCATCTTTTTCCCTCCCTCTGGAATGGTCTTTTATTTAACCAAAACTATTTTTTTCTAGGAAGAGTTTTACTAAGCTGAAATTAGCTAGAGCAACTTATAACACATGGTGTGTTATCCACGGTAGTGAACATGTGTTTTTAAAAGTCTGTGTAGCTGTTTTCACACATGTACTGATGTAACAGGTGTCCAGGCACACGTGTGGTTTTCAGAGCTACTGCTAGTAAAGTAGTTGATGTAAGTGGTCTCCTTTCAGGATGGCACTACAGCTAATGCTATTCGTGTCAATTCACATTTACTGAAATGGGAATCGGCAGCTTGACGTGGAGTACCCAGAAGTTGGTATGCTCATGGGCCCCTGAACTATGTGAGGGAAAACATTTCCTATCTAGTCTTTGACAATCTGTGTTCCAAAAGATTTTTATTTTAACCCCAGTTTTAATTGCCCTTCAGTATCAAAATTAATTGTGTTTTCCACTAAAAGGCCAGTGCAGCTTAAGGTTACCCTAGGGTCTCAGCAGCCAATGCATCTTCTGTAAACGGCTTGATTGCCGTCTGCGGAGCGGAGGGCTGGGAAAGATGTGCTTGACCGAGGCTATACATTACAGTCCAATTAGTGTGAAGATCACTACATGAGTCTTTAACTTTATCTAGTAACTGTCGGAATCTCTAATGGAGACCACAGGCAGAGTGAAGAGGAATTTAGAATCCACTATCTCTGCCAAGCAGAAGGGAAATGGTTCTGGCTGTGCACCAAACAGCCACCAGACCTACTTTTCTCAATTTTTGTGTTCCCCCACCGAATTCCTTTATTTCTCTCTCCTTCCAAAGGGCTGCAAATTAAAAAAAATCAAAACAAACAAAATATAATGGTTTCTGGTAAGGGCTCTGGGGCCACGAATCTTGGTTGGTTATTCAGGCTGTTTAACTTCAGTTCTTAAAATTCTCTAAGCCATAGATTCGTCAATTAATAAAAGGAATGATAATTGTACCTACTGCATGGAATTATTAGAAGTATTAAATGGCAGTTGAATTTAAGAAAGCCTACCTGACATGCAATAAACAATTGATATGGGGCAAAGCCTGTTGCTCAAGTAGTAGGGCACCAACCCCATATGCTGGAGGTGGTGGGTTCAAACCCAGCCCCAGCCAAAAACTGCAACAATGACATCAAAAATAAATAAATAAATAAAACTTTAAAAAAAAACAATTGATACATGTTTGCTTTTATTATACTATTGAATATTAAAGAAAAATAAAGTTCTAAATGGGTTCCAAAGTCAAGACCCCAAATTAACTCACCACGGTTTTTCATTTTGTGGTCTTACAAAGTCAGTTTCCTGGACATTTCTTCTGCTGCCCTCATTCCTTCCTGGTCGCTGAATATTTTCTAGGACCACTTAATCTCAACTCTCTTTTTGTGATAAGGCTTTATTATAGGAATTCTCTGATCTCCACTATGGAAGGACTGGCCCCATCCAGTCCATTTCTTGTGAGTGCTGCTTACTTGTTCTTTTCATTAGTGCTTCCTTTTGTCTCCCTTTTCCTAAAGGTTTACCTTTCACCTGAGCAGAGGTTTGAGGATGAATCCTCCACATTCATTTCTGGTCTCTCCAGGTCTGTACCTCATGAATCCACTCCAGTCTTGTGACATCTTCCACTGGCTACATCTGGAGGCTAGTGAGAAGGCGCAGAGCCGGCGCGGCCGAGCACCTGTCTGCTCAGGCTCCCATTCGTATTCCCAACATTTCTAGGAGGCTGAAAAGGGCCTTTCCTTGTCTGACATCTCTAAGGTCAAAGGCATGCCTTTGAATCAGTCTTGACCAGATGATTTGTAGGATCTCAGCCCATCTCCATTCCCTCACTACAGCATGAATATATGCTTATGTTCCCATGCAAGGGAGCAAACTTAAAGGGTCAGCACATTGCTGTGTAATAGCTAAATTCAGAACGTTTCCTGAATATTTTGCTGACCAAGAATCAGTTTAGTTTGTTTAACATATATTCATCCCAGGTTTAACATTATTGTAATTATATACTTTAATTAATACGTAAATGGATAAGAGTGTGGGTTGTTGTTACTATAAAAACCACGTTGATAGCTTTGATGATACAATATAAAGTGAAATCATTGTCTTAGCCAGTTTGGGCTGCTATAGCAAACATACAGTAGACTGAGTGACATAAACAACAAACATTTATTTCTCACGGTTTGGAGGCTGTGAAGTTCAAGGTCAAGGTGCTGGCAAATTAGATTCTTGATGAGGCTTCTCTTTCTAGTTTACAGATTGCTGTCTTCTTGTTATATCCACATGTGGAGGAAAGAGAGTGCTCTAATTTTCTTATAAGGACCCTAATTCTGAGGGTTCTACCCATCTAACCCCATCTAAACTTCATTACCTTCCAGAGTTCTCACATCTTCATACTATTTCATTGGAGGTTCAGATTTCAATACATAAATCTGGTGGGTGAGGGAAAAACATGCAGTCTATAACAATCATCAAAACGTGTCTTGGGAATTAAGTACGGATGATGAAACAAATGGGAAATAATTGTAAAAATCGAGGAGATTCTGCACTTAATTTTCTTAGCAAGTATAACGTGTTATTGTACCATTTTAAAGAACATGGAACTGATAATCATTGATGATATGTTACAGATGTGCTTTATGTTCTTTATTCATGGGATAATTTTCATGGTTTGAAATAAACTATTTTAACTATTCGTGCATATTTTTATGATTATTTGTTTTAAATGACTTTTTAAAAAACAGCAAATACTAACTAACCCCAGAGTAAGAGAAGAAGTTTCTACTATAGTTTAGAATTTTGGGGGGGCATCCAGAATATGGACTTGGGTCCCTATCAGGATGTATTATTTTACCCTCCCTGCCCTGTCTCCCTCACTGAGTCAGGAGACCATGTCAGAGGAGGGGGCTGTGAGCCCGAGACCCAGTGTGAACACCCAGAGACAAGAAAAAAAACGGAAGGAGGAAAAGGCAGGGGCTGAAACACCCGGCAAAGTAGGAGGAACAAAAAGTAAAAGAATTTAAGAGAACAAAGGCAGAATTTTGAATGGAGGGAGGAGACTAGTAATTACAAATGTGTGCATTTGTACATTCACAAATAATTAGAAGATAACACTACATGGGAGTTTAGTATGTACGAACACCCTTTTTAGAGATTTTTTTGAGTAAAGAGACTAATCCTTTAATCTATGATTGTAAAAAGCCCAAATCACACAGGACAAGTGGTAGATGTCTATTAATTATGATAATCAAGGAAAAACATTTTATAAACCGATAAAGAATATTTAACAAAATGAAAGATTAGGGTCTTCCATGCCTTTAGCTTGCAGTAAAGCCATTGAAAGTATGTATTTCCAAGGCCTCTTCATAACCTTTACAAGATCACCTCTTGTCCTTGAACATTAACTCTTAGGGTAAAGAAAGATGGTTTTCCCTGTAATTTTCACCAATTTTTTTTTTTTGGTTCTTTATGTGCATGGAAAAATGGAATACAATGATATAATAAATTTCAAAAATTATTATGTATTCTCTAATACATCCTAAAATTGATAACGTAAATGTACTTATGATGTTAAAATGAAAAAATAAAAAACTCCATCATACTGTCTGCAGTGAAAAATTACAAATATAAATAATTTAGGGTCCATATGGATTAGAGGTGATCTATATAAATTGCCTGGCATATAGAATATGCTCAATAATGTTAAATATCATTATTGTAAGGGTTCTGTGAGCTTTGCCTGTTCTCCTGGGAGACATATGTGTGTTTTTAATGTTATTTATATAGCAAAACACTTTCCCAGTTCCAGGCGTCCAATTTGTAAATGAGTTTCTGGGACAACACATTCAGACATTCTACCTTATCTATACAAACAGAGAGAGATGGATGTTCAACTTGCAAAAAAGTAGAACAAGTAACGCCACAATCTCATTATTTGTATCATTCCTTTGTTTCTGCATACCCCTGAGGTGGGCCAGATTTGCATGTTGGTAGTAAAGTTGCCAAGTTTAAGTTGAACAAAAGAGAAAAGTTCTTCCAATAATTTTATTTAAAAGGAGTATGGAGGTGATAAGGGCAGATGAAAGGAATGAATAGAAAATATCAGAGTAAAAATTGTTCCAAACATTTTTATATTTAAAACTAGGAATGTTTAATCAAAGTATTGCCTAAAGATGAAATTATGATCATTTTTATTGCAATTTTTAAAAGAACCCCCAAATCTAAGTAAGTGCATAGCTCAGGAGGATTAGTAAAACTGATGACGGAGCATATGTACAATCAAATACTCAACTGCTTATAAAAATTATATCAGAGGCTCAGCACCTGTGGCTCAACCGGCTAAGGCGCCAGCCACGTACACTTGAGCTGGTGGGTTTGAATCCAGCTGGGGCCCTCCAAACAACAATGACAGCTGCAACCAAAAAATGGCCGGGCGTTGTGGCGGACGCCTGTAGTCCCAGCTACTTGGGAGGCGGAGGCAAGAGACTCGCTTGAGCCCAGGAATTGGAGGTTGCCGTGAGCTGTGGATGCCACTGCACTCTATCCAGGGTGACAGCTTGAGGCTCTGTCTCAAAAAAATAAAAATAAAGAATTTAAAAGCATATACTTACAGTGCTTTGAACTTCTTTCAAAAATAATGAACGATCTTTAAAATTTTTCATGGCACACCTAAGATCCTCTTATGCACACCACTGTGCTGTGGCACATGGGTTGAAAATCACTGTTCTAAACTATAATAGATTCTGCTAAATCCTCCAGATTTTCCACAGTGCCCTCTTGACCCATTTTTTTCCTACCTGTATCTTTACATCAGGCCAAGGGGTGACATCTGGGAGTGGATTGTTTGGTTTGGCCTGTATAATGTTTTTAAAACCCACACAAAAATATGGCTTTCCGGCATCTTTAGATCAATCTAAAGGCCTCGACCCACCTCCTTCCTGTAAGGCACACCCTGTTCCCAGTCTCCATCTGGCCCTGAGACCCAGCGCTCCCTCAAATCACATTCACAGAGGTCTTCAGGGGGATATCACCTGGGTTTAGGCACTGCTTTAATTCTTTTAGGTGCAGGGAAAAGATGCTGGGTCTCTGATGGGAACAGAAACCAGGCCTCTGGTTCCCTCTTTATACATGGTAGAGGTAGCCCTCATAGTTCCAGAAGTGTCATGGGTCCTCCACTCCACTGCTGCTGAGTGAGGACAAATGGGCCCCAAAGAGTCTCCCTTGGTGCCCCATCACCATTCCAAGCAGGGAAGAATAAACAGAAGGGAAGACTCAGCCTGACCTGAGAGACCCCTAGGGTGAACAACTTTCTGGGTAGCCCAGGATTCTTTTCACTTTTAAAACCAGCATGGGCGACCACAGGAACACCACAGGGAAGTCCCCTTTTCCCCAACCTCAAAGCTGAAATGGAGGAAGCTCTCAGGGGTACTGGGTTTCCTGAAAGGACAGACTCACAATGGATGTTTACGGTCAGGGCAGGACCCGGCTCAAGGCAGCTTGAAAGACCTAGGCCTGTGAGGCCTCTAGAGCAGGAAAGGTTCCCCACCCACATTCTGGAGTTTTGTGCCCAGCAGAGGAGCCAGTCTCAGCATCTGGGCTGTCCTGACAGGTGCTGGTCCAGACTGGAGCAGTCCCTGGGTTAGAGGAGAGGGTACCTGTATAGGTTACCCCCACACAGGAAGAGCCCCAACCTCCAGAACGGCAGGATGCTGACAGCTGAGCTGCCCATGGGAATTCAGGGCAAGCAAGCCTGGTCCCTCCCCAGAACAGGACCGACAGGCTGGGGCCCTGGAACCCTGCCTTTCATCCCTGCTCCAACAGCACGGAGGAAGATGCATGTTCCATGGCCTGGTTTCCTGGAATCTGCAACAGAATCCTCTCTTCCCCCTTTGCCCCCATGCCTGAGACTAAAACTCTAATCCTTGTTCAAGATCGTGAAAGGATACATCCATTAAGTGGGTGAGCCTTCACCCTGGCCCACTGCCCCCCACCTTTAGGGCCCAGACCCAGCGCTCCCTCAAATCACATTCACAGAGGTCTTCAGGGAGATATCACCAGGCCTATTTTCTTTACAGCAACTAGCACTCTCTGAAGAAATCCCCTTACTCTTTCTTTGCCTGCATTTTTACTGCCAGTCCGATGCACTAGAATGTCCTCTCCTTGAGGGCAGGGACCGTGGGTATCCCAATCACCACACTATCCCCAGAACCCACCACAGTGCCTAGCCCATAGCAGGTGCTTGATAAATACTAACTGGATGAATGGCTGCCTTCCCACGGCCCCTCACTTAGTCCCAACAGGCACTTCAGTCAGGAGGCTACATTATGGTTATGAACAAGAGCTCGCAGGGCTGCCTGGGTCTCAGACCCAAACCTTTATTACCTGTGTACCCAGAGGAACTAATGCTGCCTCAGCTGTGAGGAGTATAAAATCAGGCGGTGAGGACTCAGTGGGACAATGTGCATAAAGTGCCAGGCAAGCTGTGGTTTCCCCTGTTACAGTCCCTTGCCTCTCCAGCCTAGAACCACAGTGGCTGAGTTACAATTCCAGCTGTTACCAGCTGCAGGACCCAATCCAATTCACCTTATCTCCCTGGACTTCTGTAAAATAACAATGATAGAACTGATTCATTGAATTACTAATTGAATTTAAAATGAGTCTCTCCATATAGACCTGGATGAGAGCCTGGCACACAGGAGTATGTTGTTACTTACATACGCTTTGCTTCTTTTTTTTTTTTTTTTTGAGACAGAGCCTCAAGCTGTCACCCTGGATAGAGTGCCGTGGAATCACAGCTCACAGCAACCTCCAATTCCTGGGCTCAAGCGAGTCTCCTGCCTCCGCCTCCCAAGTAGCTGGGACTGCAGGCACCTGCCACAATGCCCGGGCATTTTTTGGTTGCAGCCGTCATTGTTGTTTGGCGGGCCTGGGCTGGATTCGAACCCGTCAGCTCAGGTGTACGTGGCTGGCGCCTTAGCCCGCTGAGCCACAGGCGCCGAGCCATACGCTTTACTTCTTATCGTTCATGACTGGTACTATTACAGAATGAACCCCTGCCTCTCTCTCCATTGCCCGATTTTCTCTGCCATCAAGCATTTGACAGTTTAAGTTGAGTTTGTCTTTCTCACTGGAACGTGACCAGGGATTTGATGATTTTGACTACTGCTGTATTCCCCAGGCCAAGAACAACATCTGTTCTATGTTAGGTGCTCAATAAATCTTTGCTGTTAAATAAAGGAATGGATGGACAGGGAGAAGGAAGGATCACTCCCTTCATTGTCCTCTAAGACATCAACACTCAACAGCTTCCAGGTGGGAACTGTAGATGGGGCACAAAAGCGCCCACCCCACCACCCAAGCAAGCCTAGCCTCATCCCCCTGCCCCACCAACGTACTTCCTGTGATGGTGATCCTCCGGCCCTGGTAGTACTCTCCCAGGGTCACAGCATTACCCTGCTTGGTGGCCACAACCCTGACTGTGCGAACGCTGTCCTGGCATTCCACATATGGGTTGTAGCCGGGGTTACCAGCTGCCAGCTGGGCATTGAGCTGGTTGTCAGCGCTGGCTGAGGAGAAGGCGTCAGCGATGCGGTCCCGGCAGAAGGACTTGTACTTCCAGATCACGATGGGTACTGAGGGGGTCGTGGACACCTGGTAGGTGCAGGGCAGGGTCACCGGCTGGAAGAGGATCACCACATGATAGGGGTCTGACACGGTCACCTGGATGGCACTGGCAGGAGCTGAGGGCAAAAGAAGTGTCAACGGGGACTACTATGACCTCAGGGAGGTACTTCAACAGAAATGAGGAACACCACTTGTCACCAGCTTGACATAGTGTACGGTTTCATGAAACACCCGGCACATGTTCTTCCTTAATCCCCAGGACCGGTGAGGTAGGTACGATAATCATGCCCATTTCATGGACCTGTGGGGCTGAAGTGACAGGTACAGTCACACATGGCCAGTTTCCTTGGAACCTCTCGGCCATCTCTCTCCCCAGCCTGTAGCCTCTAACCCCCAATCCCCAATCTTTTTGGCATCAGTGACCAGTTTCATGGAAGACGATTTTTCCACACAGGGGGCTGAGGGATGGGTTCTGGATGATTCAATACATTACATCCCCACCTCAGCTCGCTGACATCAGATTCTCATAAGGAGCTCACAACCTAGATCCCTTGAATGCACATCTTACAGTAGGGTTAGCGCTCCTATGAAAATCTAATATCCTTGCTTATTTGACAAGAGGCAGAGCTCAGGTGGTGGCACCAGCAAGGACAGTGGCTGTAAATACAGATGAAGCTCTGTTCACAGTTCACCTCCTGCTCTGCGGCCCAGTGCCTAACAGGCTACAGACCATACCTGTCCACCACTCCGGGATTGGGGGCTGCAGCTCTAAACCACCCCATCCCCCTCTTCCCTTGGCTATTGGTCTTTGGCTATTGCAATGCCTTCAGTGCCCCAGGCCCCACTTCAAAACAAACCATCAAGGGTTCCAGGTTACCTAGGTTTCCTTCTTTTTCTTTTCTTTTTTTAATTTGGAGGAAAAATTCTGGTCTTGTTTGATGGAAATGCTTTCCCTGGCAGTGGCTAAAAGCCCCTGCAATATCTCCACCAGCCTCCCACGATCTCATCCTACCCAAGGCCATCTCAAATGACCGCGTGAAAAGTGCTTGTCCAAAGATAGAGCTCCCTCGCCCCCACCTAAACAAGCATGCCATCTAGGCGAAAGTTTGCCAGCAGAAGATGGTTTCGAGTACATAAGTCCACCCTACTGGACTCTTACGCACAGATACGTCCGAGACAGCGGGAGGTAGGTGCGGCTCGGAGAGTGGGAAGTCCCCAATCCCACATCCACCCGAGGCCTAGGCACTTTTTCTTAATGTCTCGCTCCAGGAAGGGTCTGATCCAGCCTTCCTATGCCCTCTCCCCGTTACTCCAACACTAAGAAATCGGGGTGAGCCCAGGTCCCCACCCCAGCCTTTCCCAGTGATATGGCGGTCCTTCTCTCCAGCCTCACAAAGGGTCGCGTTCTCCTAGCAGCCCCAGGGCTCACTGTCCGGGAGTTTCAGTTCCTACTATCTCCAGACAAGGCGCAGGGAGCGCTCCCCTACATAGAAGGGGAATTCCCCTCATCCTGGCACCCAACGGATCTCGGAAGACCCACTGGATCTGGAGGTCCTAGTCTCTGGCCGCCACCGCATTCTCCCGCCTCCTCGGCGGTATACAACTCTATCCATCCCGGTCTAGAGTGACTTCCCGCCGTCCCGCAGCACCAGCTGCCCCCTACCCCGTACCTGTGCACCAGGTGCTAAAAAGGAGCCCCAGGAAGACCACCGCACCCCGGCCTGGGGCGGCCGGGTCGGAGCGCAGCCCACGGGAAAACCCGCAGGCCACCAGCGCCATCTCCGCCGTCTGGGCGCGTCCAGCCCGCGCGTCCCTTCCCAAGTACCAGAGGGTAGGGGGCGCGGCGCGCACCAAGGCCGGGAGGGGTGCACGCTCCTCCCCTTTCCCGCTTCCGTTCCTTGTTCCTATTCCAAGCCCATCCTGCCGCGTTCTAGAAGTTTTAATGAACGGAAGCAACGTGGATGAAGCGCACGCTTTCAGCTATCCGGGAGAAACTTCCTTGCCCCAACTGTGGGTCTCTGAACCAGACCACCCCCTGCGAGCACTGGGGAATGGATCCGCCCAGGTACACAAGGGTTGGAGCGGAGGGCAGGGCTTGGGGTGGGCAGCGGGGAGGGGTTCCTCCACCTCCCTCCCCGGAAGTGGGCTGATCCAGGTGCGCTCCAGCCTCCGGCGCCGGAACCAAGTGACCCGCCGGCCTGGAGGACGCTTTCAGACTGCTGGTCCCGTCCGGCCCCCTGTGCATTGAGCCAAGCTGAACGGACTCAGATCCTGGAGGATCGAAATCCATTTGGGGTGACTCACCTGTTGAGCCGGGGCGGATCCCGCCGCGCACCTGTTCCTTTCCTGCTCACACCCCTCTCCCCGGCTGCGATGGACCTGCCTAGGTGTGTCTTGCGGAGACAGTCGAGTCTAAGCCAGGTCCCGGCTGGAAGAGGCTACGCGGTGGTTCCTGACTTTCCCAGTCGTGCTGGGGTTTCTCCGGTCTGGGCGGAGGGAGGCGCTTTAGACCTCTTCCTCTTATGCCTTCCAGCTAGATGACCTCAGGAACCAAACGAAGTTCGCCGCTGGGAAGCTCTGCTCCCCTGGGGACGTCCAGGAGAAGTTTGAATTTTACTAAGGACGTTTTCGCCACCTCCCCGGTTCCCAACCCTTGGTTCCACCCCGAGCATCCCATACCCTAGGTCAGGCCTTGGAAAACCGGCTTTTAAAGGGGCCGAGCGGAGGCGCGTGGGACTGGTTTCTGCCTCTGCATTCCCAGGGACTGGCCACCTGTGCCCGAGGGCGGGCGCGGCAGGGCGCAGCAATCAGAGCGCGCGGCGCGCGGCGCGACTCTGCTGACCCCCTATGGCGGCTGAGGGAAGCGCATCCTGAGGGAGTCACGGTCGCTTCCTCACGTCGGACTTCTGAATGTGCAAACTGGCTACTAGCTGTAATATCCTTATCCAGGCATGTATTCTACCAGATCCCGTTAAAACTCAAGTCAGATCACGTCCCTGGGCTCCTCCTAGCAGAAAGCGTGGGCGGATCCCTCTCCAACCTCACCTCTGCTCACTCTCCCTGGCTCGCTTTTAGCCACACCGGCCTCCTGGGTTCCTGGCTGTTCCGAATATGCTTCTCACTTAGGGCCACTGTCCGTGCTACTCCCTCTGCCCGAACACCCTTCCCACAGAAGACCACACGATCCTCCACCTCCTTTACGGCTTTGCTTAGAAGTCACCTTTATAGTGCCTCTCATGGCTACTTTTTGTAAAATATCACCATTTTCACTTAAAAGAAAAAAAATTTTTTTTGAAACAGAATCTCACTCTGTCGCCCTCTGTAGAGTGCGGTGACATCACAGCTCACAGCAACCTCAAACTCTTGGGCTCAAGTGATCCTCTTGCCTCAGCCTCTGGAGTAGCTGGGACTACACGTGCCCGTCACAACTCCAGGCTAGGTTTTCTATTTTTAGTAGAGACAATATGTCACTCTTGCTCAGGCTGGTCTTGAACTCCTGACCTTGAAATCCCTTCCCGCCTCATCCTCCCAGAGTGCTGAGATTACAGGCGTTAGCCACTGCGCCCAACCCTTATTTCTAACCTTTTGAGGAACTGCCAAATTGTTTTCCACAGTGGCTGCACTATTTTAGATTCCCACTTGCAGTGTGAGAAGGTTCCAGTTTCTCCACAACCTTACCACCACTTGTTATCCATTCTCTTAAGTAAAGCCACCCAATAGGTGTGAAGTGACATATCGGTGCAGTTTTAATCCGTATTTTCTTAATGATTAAAGACGTACATCTTTTCATGTACTTATTGTCCAACACAAAGAAGATCCTATATCTTCTTTGAGGAAATTTCTATTCAGGTCCTCTGCCCATTTTTGAATTGAATTGTTTATTTTTTTTGTTAAGTTGAAGGAATTCTTTATGTATTTTGAATATTAATACGTGGTCTGATACATGATTTGCAAATATTTTCTTCCATTCAGTTTTTTTCCCTTCTTGATGTTGTCCTTTTTGATGCACAAAAGTTCTTAATTTTATGAAGTTCAGTTTATCCATTATATTCCTTCCCTGTACTTTTGATGTCATGTCTATTCAATTGTTGCCAAATCCAATGTGGTTAAAATGTTCCCCAATATTTTCTTCCCAGAGTTTTATAATTTTAACTCTCAAGTTGGGTCTTTGAGACATTTTAATTTTGGTAAATGGTATAAAATAAGGATTTAACTTCATCCTTTTGTATGTGGATATTCAGTTTTCCCATCACCATTTGTTGAAAAGACTGTCCTTTCCCCGTTACGCAGTCTTGGCTTCCTTGTAACAAATCAATTGATCCTATATGTGAGAATTTGTTTCAGAGTTCTCTATTTTATTCCATTAGCCTATATGTCTGCCTTTTTGCCAGTACCATATTGTTTCAATTACGGTAGCTTTGCAGTGAGTTCAAAGTTGGGAAATGTGAGTCTTCCAACTTTGTCCTTTTTCAAGATTGTTTTGGTTATTTGGGGTCCCTTGCAATTCTATGTGAATTTGAGCATCTGCTTCTATTTCTTTGAAACAGGACTGTGGAAATTTGATAGGCATTGTGTTAAATCTATAGGTTATTTTTGGTAGTATGGGACATCTTAACAATGTTAAGTCTTCCTTCCCAGGAGCGTGAGATGTCTTTCCATTTATTTAGATACTGTGTATTCTTTAATTTCTTTAAACCATCTTTTGTATTTTTTAATGTTCAAGTCTCTCACCTCCTTGGTTAGATTTATTCCTAAGCATTTACTTATTTTAGATGCTAGTGTAAATGAAATTGTTTTCTTAATTTCTTCTTTAGATTGTTCAATGCTGGTGACTGACTTTTGTATTTCATTGGCGTACCCTGCAATTTGTTTGCTAACTGGAATAGCCGTCTTGTGAATTCTTTGGGGTTTTCTGTATATGGGTCATGTCATCTGTGAATAGAGGTAGTTTTCCCTCTTTCTTTCCAATTTGGATGATTTTTACTTCATTTTCCCATCTGATAGCTCTGGTTAGAACCTCCAGGGCAGTGTTGAATAGCAGTGGTGACCAGGTAAATCTTTGTGTCATGCCTGATCTTAAGGAAAAAGCTTTCCATTTTTCACCACTGAGTATGGTTTTCCATAAATACTTTTTATTATATTGAGAAAATTACTCTTTATTGTTAGTTTTCTGAGGGATTTTTTTTTTTTTTTGAGACAGAGCCTCAAGCTGTCACCCTCGGTAGAGTGCCATGGCATCACACAGCTCACAGCAACCTCCAACTCCTGGGCTTAGGCGATTCTCCTACCTCAGCCTCCTGAGTAGCTGGGACTACAGGTGCCCACCACAACGCCCGGCTATTTTTCTGTTTTGCAGTTTGGCTGAGGTTGGGTTTGAACCTGCCACCTTCGGTATATGGGGCCAGCGCCCCTACTTGATGAGCCACAGGTGCTGCCCATCCTTTAGCATTTCTTGCAGGGTAAGTCTGGTAATAAACTTCAACTTTTGTTTATCTGAGCATGTCTAAATTTCTCCCTCAGTGTTAGAGGATAGTTTGACTGGTTATGGAATTCTTGGGTGACAGGATTTTGGTGTTAGGGTTTTTTGTTTTGGGGGGGTTTGTGCTTTGAATGTATCAACTCACTGCCTCTGTCCTCCAAGATTTCTGATGAGATATCTGCCAGGGATGATTGAGGGTTTCTTGAATGTGACAAATTTCTTTGGGTTTTTCATAGTTAGAATTTATTGAGCTTTGTGGATTTGTAGGTTCATGTCTTTCATCAAATTTAGAAAGTTTTCAACCATTATTTCTTCAAATGTAATTCCTTCTTCCCCTTTCCTTCTCTCTCCTCCTTCTGAGCGTCCCATAATATGTTGGTCTTTTTTTTTTTTTTTTTTTTTTGAGACAGAGCCTCAAGCTGTCACCCTGGGTAGAGTGCTGTGGCATCACAGCTCACAGCAACCTCCAACTCTTGGACTCAAGCGATTCTCCTGCCTCTGCTTCCCAAATAGCTGGGACTACAGGTGCCTCCTACAATGCCTGGCTATTTTTTGGTTGCAGCTGTCGTTGTTTGGCAGGCCTGGGCTGGATTCGAACCTGCCAGCTCAGGTGTATGTGGCTGGCACCTTAGCCTATTGAGCCATAGGCACTGAGCCTGTATGTTTGTCTTCTTTATGGTGTCCAACAGATCCCTTAGGTTCTGTTCAGTTTTCTTCATTTTCTTTTTGTACCTCAGATTTAATAATTTCAGTCCTGTCATCAAGTTGCTTATTCTTTCTTCTGTCTGTTCAAATCTACTTCTAAATGCTTCTAATGATTTTTTTTTTTTTATTTTAGTAATTGTACTTTCAGCTCTGGGATTTTCCTTTTGGTTCCTTTTTATATTCTATTTTCTATTGGCATTTTAGTTTGTTCATACATCATTTTTCTGCCTTTGCCCATGTCTCCTTTAGTTCTTTGAATGTCTTTAAGACAGTTATTTAAGTCTTTGTATAGTAAGTCTACCACTTGGGCTTCTTCAGGGATCATTTTTCTTTAATGGGCCATACTTTCTTGTTTCTTTGTATGTATTGTGATTTTTTGTTGAAAATCAACATTTTAATGTCATGTGATAACTCTAGAAATCCGATTTCCTCATTTCAGAGTTTTCTGGGGTTTTGTTGTTTGTTTGTTTGTTTACTGTTTTAGATCAGTAAAGGAACTGCAGGGATCAGCCTGAAATGAAAGCTTAAGATCATTTTAGGTCTAAGCTTTCATCTTTCCCTCAGAAAGTGACTTTCTAAATTTCCCTGTGTATATGGTTGCTTATGAACATCTTCATCCCTTAATGTCCAACACCCAAAAGGGGAAAAAAGGAGAACGTTCAGGGAAATCTCCTGGAAACCACTTCAGTTGGTGGGGATTAAACTAATAGTAGTTCACTTCTGTGCCTGCACCTTTGTGATCAGAAGTGTTAATCCATAACCAGAACATAATTCTAATATTTGGAGGACAAAGTCCTTATTGCTCACCTCCTAGCAATAATACTGGCTAAACCAGGCATCCTCAAACTTTTTAAACAGGGGGTCAATTCACTGTCCCTCAGATTGTTGGAGGGCCAGACTATACTTTATAAAAAAAAATAAACTATGAAAAAATTCCTATGGACACTGCGCATATCTTATTTTGAAGTAAAAAACAAAACGGGAACAAATACAATTCACACAGAAGCATGTGGCCCACGGGCTGTAGTTTGAGGACCCCGGGCTAAACACTTCATATACAACATCTTATCAGATCCTTACAAGAGCCCTATATGGCCAGAACCATTAGAATCCTTTGAAAATTAGGAAATGGACATTCACAAACTGAAGCGCTTCCTGCAGTTCCTCAAATATGTGAGAAAGAGAGAGTACCCCCTGATAGCCAGGACCTGAACAGACAGTAATATCTGAGCCTTGGTGTTGCTAGAAACTGACCTAGAACTAACTCCCTTTTAGTTGATGGTGTTCTTCTGTTGAAACATAAATAAGTTTCACAGAATAGCAACATCAGGCAAGACTTCTCTGTGACTGTGATGAATCTAGAAAAAAAATCAAGGAATCTAGATAAAATCCAGACCATTCTGTAACCATGTCTGAGCAGAGCCAAAACAGGAGCATTGTCCAAACCACAAGATATCAAACAGCCCCTCTCCTAGCTAATATGAGTAACTGCTGTGTCTTTAACAGTTATAGTTTTAGCTTTACTCCGTTCTTCTCATGTCCTAGATTAGATAGAATTAGTCACAAGTTTTGACAGCACTCAATCCGGAGCCAATCCTCAGTTCCTTGAACCCTTCCCCAAATCACACACCGCAACACAAATCTGTAAGTCTTTTCTAACAGCTTCTTGCTGAGACACTGCACCATTCACCATGGTGTATATCTTCCCTGACTGCATTGAGTCAACAAACCCCACTTTGTTCTCAGGTGTGTTCCTGATGGTCTCTGGCTGAAGGGCGTTGCCACATGCCAAACCTATTCCTCTTTCAAAGCCTTTGCATGTGCTATTTGTTTAGTTCTGACTTCACTTCCTCCGGAATCTTCATAGCTTATCTTATGCAGGTCTGCTGAGATGACACTTCTTCAGAGAAGACTTTTTTCTGCACCTCATTTACCATAGTCCCTATATTAGTCTGCTAGAGCTGCCATAACAAACACCAAAGGCTGGGTAGTTTAAACTACATAAATTTATGCTTTCACAATTCTGGAAGCTAGAAGTTCAAGAGCAAAGTATGGTGGTTTCATTCTGAGGCTTTTCTCTTTGGCCTGCAGATGACTGCCTTTTCACCGTGTCCTCACACAGTCATCTCTCTCTGTGCCTTAATTTCCACGAGTCATATTGGATTAGAGCCCACTCTAACTTAATGATTTCTTTAAGGGCCCTATTTCCTAATACAGTCACATTCTGGAGTGTTAGGGCTTAGGGTTTCAACATGTTAATTTTGGAGGAGACAAAATTTATCCCATAACAGTCTTCATCAACAATCTCTCTCTCCCTTCACTTTTTTTTTTTTTTCCCTCAAAGCATTTACCATGACCTCATTGTTTATTTATTTAACATCCTTTGGCCCCTGTGATATAAAGATGATATTATTCAGCAAACATTTCATGAACTCCCCTTCATTTCTCAGCCCCTCTGTTATTGCGTGGGGCTGTGAGATTAATTCTAGTTAATGGTCCGTGAACAAAAGTAATGTGGGTTGCTCCCTGGCCAAAGCATTTAATTGCCAGTTCATGTCTTGCTAACTCTCCTTTCTCTGCCATAGAAACTAATGATGTTGCCAATGTTGCCAGTGTTGCAGCCTCCATTGCCCATGGTATCTGAAGGGACTTTGTAGAGTAGAGCTCTCCACCAGCCAACATTGGACATGGAGCGTGAAAAAGACGGTTTTAAGCCACTAAGATTCCAGAATTCTTTTGTTGCATAGCATAACCTTACCTATACGAACTAATACATCCCCACTAGAATATAAGCTCCAAGAGGTCAAAGACCTATCCTGGATCTTTTGTGCCTAGTGCAAGGTGGGTAGGCAATAATTATTTATGGAGTGAGTGAATGTGCCTGGCCCAGAGAAGGGAAGCCTGAGATTGGCCATATTCCTACTGTCTTTAACCAGTGTCTTATTCCAAACCACACTGTGCCAAGAGTTAGAAATGAATAATTTCTTGAAAGCTTTAAAATAACCTTAGTATAAGGCTCGGCACCTGTGGCTCAATGGGCTAAGGCGCCAGCCATGTACACCTGAGCTGGCAGGTTTGAATCCAGCCCGGGCCCACCAAACAACAATGATGGCTGCAACCAAAAAATGGCCGGGCGTTGTGGCGGGCACCTGCAGTCCCAGCTACTTGGGAGGCAGAGGCAGGAGACTCGCTTGAGCCCAAGAATTGGAGGTTGCTGTGAGCTGTGATGCCACAGCACTCTATCCAAGGTGATAGCTTAAGGCTCTGTCTCAAAAAAAAAAATTGAAAAATAAAAAAATAACCTTAGTATGTAATGGAGAGTTTTTTTTTTTGTTTGTGTTGTTTTTTTGTAGAGACAGTCTCATGCCCTCGGTAGAGTGCTGTGGAGTCACAGCTCACAGCAACCTCCAGCTCTTGGGCTTAGGCGATTCTCTTGCCTCAGCCTCCCGAGTAGCTGGGACTATAGGTGCCCGTCATAACGCCCAGCTATTTTTTGATGCAGTTTGGCTGGGGCCAGGTTTGAACCCACCACCCTTGGTATATGGGGCTGGTGCCCTACTCGCTGAGCCACAGGCACCGCCCGTAATGGAGAGTTCTAATGTCCCTATTTTACAGATGAGGGAAATGAGGCTTAGCAATTCAGCAACTTGCCTAATTTGGGGAGGACAAAATTTATCCCATAACAGTCTTCATCAACAATCTCTCTCTCCCCTCCCCTCCCTTGCGACACCAAATACACATTCTCTTCTGCAATCTCCTGCAAGTAAAGCCCTGATTTTCTTTGAGTCTTCAATAGCTTCTCTGGTAAGTAAAGAACGCCCTTCTCCAGTCCTAAAGAAGAAATTCTGATTGGTTTAAGCCAAGTCTGGAAACTTCATTTCCTTTCAGGGATTCGTTTAGATCTGGGCATGGGACTCAATCTTGGCCAATGGAACTTTTGAGAAGAACTGATGGGAAGATTTTGGAAATGGTTTTAACTTTGTTATAAAGGGGCGCACCAGAGGAAATACTCCTTGTAATATACATTAGCTGTGGTAATCATCACTGCCATTTGTGAACAGTTTCCTAGACATCATAGGATTCCATTTCTTTTGTTGGCTTGGTGGACTGGTGGTACCATGTGGTTGTTTCTGGCTAATGTTTTGTGAGCAAATATTGTATATTATGCAAGGGCAGAGCACTTAATATAGGCAGGAAATCTTACAGAGCTTCCTTTCTCCCTCCTCTGAAGAAACGGAAAATGTTTGAGACGCCATTTGCTCCATTATGCTGAATCCCTGAGTAATTCTAACTTCAACCCACAGTAGACATGGAGCATGAATGAGAAGCAAACTTTCATTGTTTTATGTCATCCAGATTTGGAGGAAGTTTATTATAGTACCAAATAGCCTATCTAGACCAATACCAAAATTATTGTCGGTCGTGCCAATGTATTCAAAAATAAAAATACACGGCGTTGGCTTAGATACACTGGGAACAAGAAAAGTTGTTTGAAACCAGAAGGATGGAGATTACTGCCTGAGAGATACTTTGGAAGGCAAATAATTTACTTGATGAACTTACGGTTTTAGGGAAAGCAGTTGGAATAGAGGAGTTAGGAGTGGATGTTGGTCACTGAGAGACAAAGCCCAGTTAGAACTCAGCTTTTGGAAAGGATGGTTATAGCATTAGTTAAATAATTATTAACCATTATTACCAGATACTACCAGAAAATCCTTTTGGGTGGACGATGTCTCAGTGGAAGAGAGATGAAGGATGTGGCTGTCCGAGATGCTTGATAGAGTTTAAGTTACTTGCAATGAGACAGAGAGCGGGAGGAAGAGGAGGAGGACGGAGGAGGAAGAGGAGGAGGATGGAGGAGGAAGAGGAGGACGGAGGAGGAAGAGGAGGAGGATGGAGGAGGAAGAGGAGGAGGGCGGAGGAGGATGGAGGAGGAAGAGGAGGACGGAGGAGGAAGAGGAGGATGGAGGAGGAAGAGGAGGAGGACGGAGGAGGAGGACGGAGGAGGACGGAGGAGGAAGAGGAGGAAGAGGAGGACGGAGGAGATAGAGGAGGAGGATGGAGGAAGAGGACGGAGGAGGAAGAGGAGGAGGACAGAGGAGGAAGAGGAGGAGGACGGAGGAGGAAGAGGAGGAGGATGGAGGAGGAAGAGGAGGAGGGGGAGGACGGAGGAGGAAGAGGAGGAGGACGGAGGAGGACAGAGGAGGAGGACGGAGGAGGAAGAGGAGGAGGAGGAGGACGGAGGAGGAAGAAGAGGGAGCAGAGGGAGGAAGGAGGGAGGAGAAGAAGAAAGGAGAAGAGAGCTGAGGATGTGGTTTCTGGTTGTTTTTTTGTTTGTTTTATATATGAAGTGGACCGGAAGCTCACGAGGATTCTTAGAT